>JXCR01094700.1:221094-231826 GCA_002079205.1 Phalaenopsis hybrid cultivar
TTAGGCTTTGCCTTAATATTTAGAAACTTATGAATTCACATACTATGGCCACAAATCAAAGACATTAAATACAGTAGAAATATTATAATTTCCCGACATCTCAATCTTATAAGCATTCTCAATAATCTTCTTGATAATTCTAAAAGGACCATCAACTCTGGGCCTAAGTTTTTTAGAAGAACCTATAAGAAGCATCTCATTCTTCAATCCAATCCACACCATACCACATTCTTCGAACCATAGCTTTCTTGGACTTGTAAACTTGCTTTTGATATTTGATATTCTTTCTAGTAATTATTTTTTCACATAATCATGTCTGCTGAGAATCTTTCTAATTCTAGACTTTGTGTCAATACTAAGGGTGATAGTGGGTAGAATAGGCATTAACTCTAACAGCATGAGAGGCTTTTGCCCGTATACAATTTCAAAGAGATTGTGACTCGTGGATTGATTGGTGGACTTGTCGATGACAAATTTAACCTAAGAAAGAATCAAATTCCATTGTTTGATGTTATTTACTATAAAACACCTGAGAAGATTCCTCAAACTATGATTTGTCGCTTTTATTACTCCATCTGTCAATTGGTGTAATATTGAACTATACTGGAGCTTTGCACATAACATATCCCACAAACCCTCCAAAGGTAACTCAAAATTTTTTTATCTTTGTCTAAAGTGATGGTTCAAGGTACGCATTAAGACTGAACATCTTTCTGAAATATAAATCTATAATATGCCAAGTATACATCGTCTTTTGCAAAGGTACAAAATATGTAGCTTAGAGAAAAACAATCCACTACCACTATATAGAATTTTTATTCCTCTAGGTCCATAGAAAACCCACAACGATGTCCATGCCCTTAAGTCTTAGCTGGAATAGGTAGTAGTGTATAGAGACTCATATCCTGCCCTTGGGTCTCNCAAATAGGAAAATTATTTAAAAGAAAAAATATGGGAAAAACAAGAACAATTGGAAATGGTACGAAAGTGAAGATGACAAGAAAATACAACAAACAGAAGAAAAATTGAAACTAAATCAGTCGTTAATTCATTAAAAAGAAAAAAAAGGTATTTCCTAAAAGACAAAACTTTAAGAAAGTAACTGTGCACTATCATATATCTAACACCTCAAAATGCATCTAAAACAATAATAAAAAAAATCATTCTGTTGTTATTAACTAATGTTATTTTAAGCAAATTGCAACACATATCAATTACGAGTCAACACACTCGCCTTGCAAAACTGGTACTCTAGCAATCCAAGGTTATTTTTTATAACTAGTTTCCAACAATAAAGGAAAAAATGTACGGATAGTTTGATTTGTGCATGCATGTGGAATGACTAGCATGATAGAGAAGAAATTTTGGGTAGCTTTTACTCCTTCCAACATGTGCCATATTATTTGTAATCCCTTCATTAAAATCTTGGACAAGTGCTTCAGCTAGAAAGGAGCATATACAGAATAGAAGCTAATATCTATATGCTGCACAAAACCAGTAATTTTGCTGCAGGGATGCTTGAATGGATATGTTTGTCTTCAAAATGTACAACACTACAGAATTGTCTTTGGTACAATTCCGCCTCTACAGGGCGTGTAGCGCCTTGGAATATCACAACCAGCTAGCGCCAGTTCCATTAGAAGGAGAGAGGAAAAAAAAAAGGAAAGATGAAGGGGAAGAGTCGGCGTGAGTAGGGAAGTTATAAGAGACACGGGCGATTATTAAAGACAAGTGAGCATGGGTGAGCTAGTATGGTAGAGATGGAGAAGAGTAGGAGGCGAAGTGAGCATCTCTACATACAATCTCGANAAAAGGAAAGATGAAGGGAAAGAGTCCGCGTGAGTAGGGAAGTTATAAGAGGCACGGGCGATTATTAAAGACAAGTGATCATGGGTGAGCTAGTATGGTAGAGATGGAGAAGAGTAGGAGGCGAAGTGAGCATCTCTACATACAATCTCGAAGAAAGCCAAAGCAGCGACAACACAGAAGCAGGGAGAGAGCAGAGGACTGAACCCACAAACGAACATAGGACTGAAACCACAAACAGAGCTAATTCCCTCCATCTTATGAAAAGGTAGATTTCATATTAAATTTATAAATTGTATAATAAAATATTTTAGAATTTGGAAATGTTAAGGATACTATTGTATCATATTATATATATCTATATAGGAAACTTTTAATCAAATTTAAAATATTATTCAACTTGTATAATATTGAATATTCAATGGTTAATATAGTTGACTAAGAAGAGTTGAAGTTATGAAAATAGGAGNATTAAACTTGTATAATATTGAATATTCAATGGTTAATATAGTTGACTAAGAAGAGTTGAAGTTATGAAAATAGGAGAATTATTTAGATAAAGAGATAACAAGAAAAACTAAATTGAACTCATAAAAAATTAGATTTTATAAAAGAATATTAATATTTCAATTATAAATAGAAATATATTATTTTATTAATAATAATAATAATAATAATAAATTGACCAGGATTAATATGTTCAGTATTGTTCAAAACATTAAGTAGTTGAACGAATATAAAACATAAGGTTTACATAACATATGGATAAATATGCTTATATTTATATATCTAAAAGTATTACTGAAACTTAAAAGTTAAACAAATATAAAATAACTGATATTTTATTTAAATTCAAGTTTAGAGGAGAAAATTAAATTTATAAAAAAATATCAGTATAAACTTAAATTTAAGTTTTTTTTTTTTTTTTATCTCTCAAAGTTATTTTAAAATGTTAAAATTATATAAATAATGTGTAAAATAGCTAAGTAAAAATTGAGAATATTGTACTTAAATGAAAACGATTACATTAGAAACTCAGATTAATATAAGTTTAGAAATAAAAAGATTAACAAAGTATAAATTTAATGTTTTCCACAACCATCAGACAAAAGAGGCAAGGATTAACAGGTAAGAAGATGAAAAATTAAATTATCGGAAGTCCATGTAAATACTCATANGGAAATAAAAAGATTAACAAAGTATAAATTTAATGTTTTCCACAACCATCAAACAAAAGAGGCAAGGATTAACAGGTAAGAAGATGAAAAATTAAATTATCGGAAGTCCATGTAAATACTCATATTTCTAGTTATGGTAAATTATTATTTCTTCATAATCAAATACATTAATATTAATGATATTTGTTAGATTGATTGTGTCTATAAATTTTTATTTCATCAGTTTTATAGAATATAAAATCATATTAAATTAATAATATATACTCTTGACATCTTTAAATTATTTATTTTATATATATATATATATATATATATATATATATATATATATATATATATATATATATATATATNACAACTCTCTTAAGGAGTGAAACTCAAAGAAAAATATCTCTGCTATCATAAAAATGCAAATGGCGCATAACGAAGTTCTAATCAAATTACTTAGTAGTAAGGCATAAATTAAACCTGATTCTACTTAAGTAAAACATAGATATGAGGCCTCCAAGAGGCCCTACATGGCCTTCAGGCTAGAAAGATCTCTTTACCAGATCTCCCGGGGCAAAAATTTTGCCTCTTCCTTCAATTCCCACCGCTTGAGCAAGAAATAGCTCCTGTGTCAATGTCCTCAAGTAGGATAGGCTTTACCTTAATATTTAGAGTCTTATGAATTCACATACTATGGCCACAAATCAATGACATTAAATACAGTAGAAATATTATAATTTCCCGACAGCTCAATCTTATAAGCATTCTCAATATTCTTCTTGATAATTCTAAATGGACCATCAACTCTAGGCCTAAGTTTTTCAAAAGAACCTATAAGAAGCATCTCATTCTTCAATCCAATCCACACCATATCACATTCTTCGAACCATAGCTTTCTTGGACTTGTAAACTTGCTTTTGATATTTGATATTCTTTCTAGTAATTATTTTTTCACATAATCATGTCTGCTGAGAATCTTTCTAATTCTAGACTTTGCGTCAATACTAAGGGTGATAGTGGGTAGAATAGGCATCAACTCTAATAGCATGAGAGGCTTTTGCCCGTATACAATTTCAAAGAGGTTGTGACCCGTGGATTGATTGGTGGACTTGTCGATGACAAATTTAACCTAAGAAAGAATCAAATCCCATTGCTTGATGTTATTTACCATAAAACACCCGAAAAGACTCCTCAAACTATGATTTGTCGCTTTTATCACTCCATTTGTCAATTGGTGTAATGTTGAACTAAATTGGAGCTTTGCACATAACATATCGCATAAAACCCTCCAAAAGTAACTCAAAAATTTTATATCTTTGTCTAAAGTGATGGTTCAAGGTACGCATTAAGACTGAACATCTTTCTGAAATATAAATCTATAATATGCCAAGTATACATCGTCTTTTGCAAAGGTACAAAATATGTAGCTTAGAGAAAAACAATCCACTACCACTATATGGAATTTTTATTCCTCTGGGTCCATAGAAAACCCACAACGAAGTCCATGCCCTTAAGTCTTAGCTAGAATAGGTAGTAGTGTATAGAGACTCATATCCTGCCCTTGGGTCTCAGCTAGATGACATATCTTGCACTGCTTGTCATGCTTCTCTACACCCTGTATCAATTCAGGCTAGTAGAAATTCTCTTTCGCTAAAGTGAGTCTTATCTTTACCAAAATATCTTATCATGCAAAAATTGACACTCCTATAAGATGGCCTCCCTGAGTGAACCCATAGAAATGTACAACTTATTTTGGAAGAATGAATAGCCATCAAACATGTAATATTGATCATAAGGTCTCTTATAACAGCAAGCCTAAATCTCTTTAAGTGTTCATCAATGGCATACCAATCCTTCAACACTTTAAACCCAACCACCGTAACCTGTATAATAGAAAACAACATATGATCGTAACTCAAGGCATCAAATACCATATTTTGATTCCCAACTTTATGCTTGAGCCAAAAATGAAAGGAAAAAAATAATTCAACTCATGAGGTGTCTCTGCCTTTTAGTTTACACTAGATGTTCAAAAATCTCAATGCCTCATGATCAGTGTAGTGAGTAACTCGTTCGCTGGCAGATAATGACTTAGATGGTTGAGTTCTCTCATTATAGCACAAATTATTTGCATAGGTGGAGTACTTTTGCTTTTAATTATGTAGCTTCTCACTAAAGAAGGCTATGGGATATTCTTCTTAACTCAGTAAAGCACTAATTCCCACATCCGACGCATCACAGTGTCTCAAACACTTAGCTAAAATCTTAAAGAATTAGAATAGACGCCTGGGTAACTTATAGCTTTAATGCTTCAAAATCAGTATGGTTTCACTTGGCTTAGTGAATATGTTTGACATGAGAAGCTTAATCAAACAAATCACTATAAATTTAAAATTTCTAATAAAACTTCTATAAGTAGAGGTCAAACCTTGAAAATGACATACCTAAATAAATTACTATGGATTGAGCTAGTTAATAGTAGCCTAAATTTTGTTTGGATCCATCTCAATGTCAAGTGTTGATATAACATATCCATGGAAATAAGTTTGTGTAGTCATTAAATGACACTTCTTTAGGTGTCCGTCTAATTAGGATACTTGAAGCACCTCAAATTCTCTCGTAAATGCTACAAGTGATCCTCCATTATGAAATTACAACAATATATCATAAATATACAACCAGATATCAAAACTTGAATATGAATCACACTAAAAAATTGCTGGAAGAGGAGATGTGGAGCTCTTTAAGGATAGTTCTCTTTCCTCTATTTTATATGTTCCACAATTATATTGTAATTTAATTTCGATTAGTAAAGTTACTCATGATATGAAATGTATAACTAAATTCCTTGTAAATTCTTATAAATTGTAAGTAGTGGATTCGGGGAAATTGATTGGCAATGTTAAAATGCCAACAAAATTGTCTCTCTAAACAAAAGTTGTCCCACCTCCATCTTTTCCTCAAGTCTCTGAGTCTGTCAAGTCTATATCTTTTAAAAAATAAGTCATGTTATGGTATTGTCGCATGAATCATCCTAATTAAATTATGTTGCAAAATTATATCATCATTTGTTAATATAGAAAAACATAGTACTTATCTCCATCCTCAAAACCGATAATTTAATGGAATACTTCAACTCCATCCTTAGATCCTACCTTATAAAAAAATGGAATCATCCATGTGAGTTCATGTAATGATGCCCCAAAGCAAAATGGAATAGCTGAAAGAAAAAACAAAAATCTTCTTGAGGTATCGCGCTCAATTATGATTTCTCGTCAAGTTTCAAAATATTTTTAGGGGGAAACATTTTTTACTAAACATGTCATATCAAATAACTGCCTATTCGGCTACTTAATTTTACAATACTTCATGTCTTGATGGATACAAGTCCCCACATTAGAGCTTTCTCTTCTACTGTACCACTTAAAGTTTTGGGTGTGTATCGTTTGTTCACATCAATTCTCCAAACCACACAAAACACGACCTTAAATCAATCAAATATATTTTCTTTGGCTATGCCCTCGACAAAAATGGTTATATGTATTATGCGGCTGTTACAAAAAAATACAACTATATAAATGTCACATTTTTTTAAAATCAGTTCGACTATCTCAAATCTAATGTTCAGGGGGAGAGTACTTGAATATCAATTTTGAAATATACTAAATGACACTTACACTACCTCACAATCTACCCCTCTTCCACCAGGTCCTTCTATCATCCAAACAACACTGCATGAAAATATCTTAGTCCAAATAATGATATGCATATAACTTATAACTGTGGACCACATGGGCTCACCCACTGATTAGGAAAACAGGAATCCGCAACTATATTTGAGGGGGAGAAATTATTATCCCTTAATTATCCATTATTGGGTGTTTTATTTCTTTCCTTCTTATCATAATGATTTGAATTTCTCTCCAATCCAATTATATAAGGGTTAGTCTTAGCTATAAATATATTTGTTAGTTGCTTAATGAGAAAATTAGAGTTTTTTTTTTCTTTTAAGAAAGTTCCTGCTAAATTTCTCATCATATCAAAGCAAAGAAACAAACTCTAGTTCTCATTCTTCCATTGGAGCCTCTATCTGCAGTCAACCGAACCTGCAAGCCCCCCACCGGATCCCTTGTTACTCCAGGTTTTTTCTTCTTATAATTATGTATTAGATCAGCTTCTTCACAATTAGATCTCATCGACTTGAAGTTATTGCAATCTCGTCACCTTGCAGCTGAATCGAAGCAAGCTGGGTTGAACGTGAAATTCGGACACCCTTCCAATCTTCCGCGATACGCAATTCCATCGGCTTGCAGCTAGGTCAAACATGAAATCTAGACACCCTTCTGAACTTTTGCAAAACCCACAGGTTTTTCCTGAAAAACAGCCTTTCAATCTCTAGTGGAAATCCCAGATAGAAGAATCGATTTTCTCTCTTTGATCTTCTCTGTCTAGCTCCTGCTCGAAAATCCTAAGTGGGTTTGAACTTTCTATCTCTGGTGGAAATCCCATACACCTCGGCATTCGATTTTTCTTCTATGATAGGAATTTTGTGTCAACGATAAACGATCTCTCTAGCGACAAACAATTTCTCTCTCTAGCAAAAATTCTATGTCAGCGACAGACAGTTTCTCTCTCTGGTAAAAATTGAGTTGATAACAGACTGTTTATCTTTCTAGTGAAAATCTTGTGTCGAAGACAAACAGTTTCGTTCTCTAGTGGAATCATCATGATCAATAAATACAGCATGAAAGCTACTTCTTCTTCTTCTTTAGAAATTACATCTGAACTTAAACCTAAGATGTTTGATTCTACAACATCTGAAATCTCTTTCACATCACCAATCACAAACTATATGGCAACAATTTTTTTCAGTGATCTCAATTTGTGTTCATGTACAGCCATGGTAAAAGAAAAGATGAACATCTTGCTGAGAAAAAATTTGTACCAAAAATTACTGATCCTAAACATTGAACATGAAAAATTGAAAATCGCATAGTCATGTCATGGCATTTCAACTCCATGAACACTGAAATTGGAGAGAATTTCCTTTTATACAAACTACAAAAGCAATATGGATGTCGTAAGGGAAACCTATTCAAGTGTTTGCAGCACCTCTAAGTTGTTTGACATTAAAACTAGATTACATGATCTGTGACAGGGTGAGTTAAATGTTACTCAATGCTTCAACACTCTCCCAAAATATTGACTCCAACTAAATTTTTTTTTTAAAAAAAAAAACCAAGGGCTACTATATTAAAGCAGAAAAGATACAGAAAGGTTATATGAAAGGGCCTAAAAGAAAGTCCAACTCACACAATACAACAAACACAAATCTCAAATAAAGCAAAGATACAAAAGGTAAAAAACCAAAAAGCCATCAAAGAGCGCAAAAGTGCTAGGGACGTCTCACTTTAGTCCTCCCTCTGCCTCTAGTTCTCAGAATTGAGCTGGCTAACAAATTGGTAAGGTGAGTATCATTGCTCGAAGTAATCAAAGTATCATCCATCAAATTCCTGAGGTCAAGTAGGTCTCCATTCTTCTTCTTCCTCCTGGATGAGTGGACCTGTCATTCCTCATCCGATGATTGACTCATCTAATCAATAGATTGTTCCAAAGTTGGTCGGACAGGTGTAGGTTGTTGCACATCACGATCCTCATGAGCCTGAGTAACATTTACAGCTTGCTTGATATATATATATATATANCAGCTCGCGCCCGCCTTGTTGACGTTCTGTTGCTCGACGAGTCTGCTCGGCGTCGCTCTCTCGGGGTTCGTCTGCTCAACGAGTCTCGAATTTGCTTCGCGTTTGCGTTCTGCTCGTGAAGCTTCTCACTGTTCCTGCCGCAGCAACTTTGTTGTAGTTTAACTCCGACAGCTCTCCTTGCTCTGATGGCGCCTCCTTCTTGTTTGGTTGAGCCGGACAAAGTCTCTTTTGCTCACGTGGTGGGTAACCCTCAGGTAGAGTCCGCAGTGGGTAACCCTCAGGTAGAATCTCGTGAGGGTACAGATGATTGTCCTTTTATTAAAAAAGGGAGCAGGAAAGGCAGAAAAAATGCAATCTTTTTCTCTGAAACAGAAATTTCTACCCTGAAGGAAAAATTCAAATTTGCTCTTATTGAAAAATTTCAGTGGGGACACCCTCCTGTGGAGGTTATCAGAAAGAGTGTTGATGATCTTAAACTAGTAGACAAGTGAAAAATGGGACTCATGGATAGGAGACATGTGTTGATCCAACTAATAGTGGCTAAAGACTACACCAGAATTTTCTCCAAGAAATATCTTAATATCGAAGGCAAATCAATAAAGTTACTCAAGTGGTCTCCTAATTTCGACCCAAATGATGAAACTCCCACTGTACAGGTATGGTTTAGTTTAAATGGTCTCAAGCTGCATTTTTTTTACCATCAGGTTCTTTACTCTATTGGGGTCATCCTTGGGGATCCTTTGAAATTAGATCTGTCCACTTTGAACCTAACTAGACCATCGGTGGCCAGAATACTTATGGAAAGAGATATTACTTTACCAGATGTTACTGAAGTCTGGCTGGGCACAACCCATAATGGTTATTGACAACAAATCATCATAGAACACAAACCCATATTGTACCCACTATAAGATGTTTGGTCATATCATTGCTAAATTCCACAAATTTCATCCTAATTTGGAATCTAAGGGTCAAGTGACACTGTTGTTATTGTTAATGCAAGTGATGCGATGCTGGCACCTACAAACTCCATACAAAACAATTCTGATGGATTATTGCCTATAAATGATAGTGTTCAGACTAATAATCAGGAGAACCTTGCAGCTCCATTTTTTCAAGAAGTAACCGGTGTAGAGGCAACTCACGCTTCTCATATTGTAGAATCTATTGTGGGTACTACTATTCCTTCTGGTTCAGCTGTACCCCATCAGGTGGATTCTTCAGAGGAGGAATGACATGTTTACACTTCCAGGAGGAAGAAGAAGAAGAATGGAGATCTACTAGAGCTCAGGAGTCTTATAGATGATACTTTGGTTACTACGGGTAATGGTCAGCACCTTACCAATCTACTAGCTGGATCACTACCGAGAACTAGAGCCAGAGGCAAGACTAGATTGGGATGACCCAAACTTTTTCAGTGCCCGGGTGGTTTTTGAGTTTTTTTTTTTA
The DNA here is from genome assembly GCA_002079205.1 of Phalaenopsis hybrid cultivar. NCBI lineage: Eukaryota > Viridiplantae > Streptophyta > Magnoliopsida > Asparagales > Orchidaceae > Phalaenopsis > Phalaenopsis hybrid cultivar. The sequence continues at coordinate 231,221 of JXCR01094700.1, forward strand.
TTTCTATATGTACCCATCTTTTACATTTTTTTGTGTGTGTTGTACCGTGTGGGTTGGATGTNCATGCTACTCTGCACCATCCCCTTTTCACTCACATAAATCGCTTGATATTCTTTCCTTCTTTGCTCGCCGCATTACCAGGTTCTCGATTCATAATTTTTTTTCTCCTTTTCAGTAGACCCACCGCCTCTACTCTCTATAAATTGAGACTAAAGGGTGGGGAATCACCTCGCCTCACCCCGCTCACCCCCGCGCAGCCCTCTCTTTCCGCAGTCTCCAATCCCCCTCCTCCCTTTTCACAATTTTGCCCAAAAACTATCGCCTTAATAATTGGACCCTTGCATTATAGTCAAGATTAGAGCTAGTCAGGAAGGCAATAGTGGGATTGCGTCTAGACTATCAAAACTCTTATCTTCCTCTTCCGCTTCGGTCCTATCTGAAACCGTTGAAAAATGTGATGCTTACTGCTCTCCCCCTTATCTTTTATTTATATATATTATGAGAATATATGTATATAGTTACATTATTTGATATAATTAATTAAGTTAAACCAATAAATTATTTGATATATATTAATCCACATCTTTATTGTGTGGATAGTCAATC
>JXCR01094700.1:232125-250283 GCA_002079205.1 Phalaenopsis hybrid cultivar
ACCTCGGAACCTAGAACGAGTTAAGAGCTTAAATCGTACGGCAGAGCTATACGAATGCCTAAAGAAAAAGGTGGAGGATTTATGTTGCTTAGGCAAACAACCTCGAAAACCTATGGATTGTTATTTAATTTCTAGGAAAAGGAAAAAGTTTTGGGTCGTACAGCAGAGCTATACGAATGCCTAAAGAAAAAGGTGGAGGATTTATGTTGCGCTAGGCTCCTATGGATCGTTGTTTAATTTCTAGGAAAAGGAATAGTTTTGCTGGGGAAGACATGTTCTGTTGTTGAAGATGGTTGTGCTGCCCACCGCGCTAGCTCCAAGCTCCCCGACATGACGAGTTTAAGTTTTCTAGGGTGTCCAGTTATATTATCAAATCAAACGGCCCTATGGTTGTAGTCCTCTAAACATCCTATGTAAAGAAGAGTACTCAAATCAAATGGCCCTATCCTATGTAAAAAGGAAACATGTTTGAAGTTATATAATATAAAGTGTGCAATGCAAATTGTAGTCTTCTAAACATCTTATGCCAAAAGGAAACATGCTTGAAGTTATACAATATAAAGTGTGCAATGCAGGAACAAAGCAATAGAATGCACGTGGAACAGTAGTAGGCAAAAACAGGAGCAGTATAACATGCTATACAAGAAGAACAGTAGCAAGTAGAAACTGGACAAGTGTAACATGTTTTACAAAAAGAGCAGTAGCAGGTAGAAGACAGGAATAATATATGTTGTACGGTACGGTAGCAGGTATAAACAGAAATGATATAACATGTTGTATAAGAAGAGCAGTAGCAGGTAGAAACAGGAAAATTAATTGCTGTAAAATGTAAAGCAAACCTGTACGCCCGTGAGATCCGCTGTTCCTTAAATATAGCAAACCTAAATGGATCTCAAAAAGCAAATTCCAAAAAAAACGTCATCCAGGAAACCCGAGGGAAAGCGGAGAAACTCGAGAAATCAACGAAAAAGACTCAAGTAAAAGAAAATCCTCAAAAATCCCGGGGAAATCCCGAAAGAAAGAAAAAGTAACACGAGTGCTCTGTCCCAAAGCTTCGATAAAACAAATAANCAACACAGTGTAAAGCATGTATTTCACCCCTTCATACGCAATCATAGACACATTCAAAATGATTTCATAGTCNTGGCTGAAGACTACACCAGAATTTTCTACAAGAAATATCTTAATATCGAAGACAAATCAATAAAGTTACTCAAATGGTCTCCTAATTTTGACCCAAATCATGAAACTCCCACTGTACCGGCATGATTTAGTTTAAATGGTCTCAAGCTGCATTTTTTTCACCATTAGGTTTTCTACTCTATTGGGGCTATTCTTGGGGATCCTTTGAAACTAAATCTGCCCACTTTCAACCTAACTAGACCCTCAGTGGCCAGAATACTTGTAGAAAGGGATATTATTTTACCAGATGTTACTGAAGTCTGGTTGGGCACAACCCATAATGGTTATTGGCAATAAATCGTCATGGAACACAAACCCTATATTGTACCCACTGTAAGATGTTTGGTCATATCCTTGCTAAGTTCCACAAATTTCATCCTAATTTGAAATCTAAGGGTCAAGTGAATAAGGATGGATTTAACCTCATTGCTGTGGACATTTTAGTTCAACCTGAGGAATATACTACCAGACAACAGGTGTCTATTGCACCTGAAGACACCCCCCCATGACACTACTGTTACTGTTACTGCGAGTGATGCGATGCCGGCACCTACAAACTCCATACAAAACAATTTTGATGGACTATTGCCTATAAATGATAGTGTTCAGACTGATAATCAGGAGAACCTTGCAGCTCCATTTCTTCAAGAAGTAACCAGTGTAGAGGCAACTCACACTTCTCATATTGTAAAACCTATTGTGGGTATTACTATTTCTTCCGGTTCNTATATTGTAAAACCTATTGTGGGTACTACTATTTCTTCCGGTTCAGCTCTACCCCATCAGGCGGATTCTTCGGAGGAATGATAGGTTTACACTTCCAGGAGGAAGAAGAAGAAGAATGGAGATCTACTAGAGCTCAGCAGTCTTATGGATGATACTTTGGTTACTACGGCTAATGGTCAGCACCTTACCAATCTGCTAGCTGGATCACTACCGAAAACTAGAGCCAGAGGAAAGACTAGATTGGGATGACCCACACTTTTTCAGCACCCGAATGGTTTTTGGGTTTCTTTTTATTTCTATAAGTATCCATCTTTTACATTTTTTTGTATGTTGTACCGTGTGGGTTGGGTTTTTAGACCCACCCATACAAACCTATCTGCATATTTATCTTTAATATAGCAGCCTTGGGCTTTTTCAATATATATATATATATATATATATATATATGTGTGTGTGTGTGTGTGTGTGTATTTTATTGTGTGCAAGAAAGAGCAACGGTGGCTCCCTACGTGTTAATATAAAGAAAACGTACAAAGTAAGGGAGGGGAGGAGGATCCCCGTCTAAACTAGGGGTTCCTCCTCCCACAGTACAACCCACACCAAAACAAAGCCCAAAAAAATTACAAGCATACCAAGCCAAAAAACAAAACCCAAAACAAGTATACCTATGCAAGTGTGGAAATAAANTATACCCAAGCCAAAAAACAAAACCCAAAACAAGTATACCTGTGCAAGTGTGGAAATAAAACAAGTAAAAAATTAAGAAGAATTAAAAGACTGGCATCAAAAAGATCTCCAAGGCTCTGGAAGCCATCAAAACAGATAAAAGTTTGCTCGAAGCAAACGGCTTTGCTAACAGGAAAGGTGATCCTCTGCCAAGAAATCTAAACAGAGCAGGTCCAGCAAAGCAGAGAGTCCAGAAGATCCTTATAATAATATCCAGAAAAGAGTGTGGTCCGAACCTGCCAGAAAACAGAGAGAGCAGCAAAGAGGGAAGGTGCAAATAAACAACAGAAAAGAAACAGAGGACCCAGCCAAAGAGCAATGCACCAAGTATGTGCTAAATTCTAACATAAAGCAAATTCAAAGAGTCCCCAGTAATTAAGCGTCTAAGGGGAGCAGGGGGGATAAGCCAACAGTGCACACATGCCCTGCTTACCTGGCTAACCAGTCGGCAGGGGAGTTATCCTACCTATATAGGAAACTCCAATTAACATTCAGGTGGCTATCAGTAATTAAAGCATGGATACGTTTGAGAGTGCAAATAATATCCCCGAGGTGCAAAGACACCCAATAACATCTCATAAAGAAGTTTTGAATCAGTTTCGACCGTAATATTATGAAAATTGAAAGAATTTGCCACCGCTAAGGCAAGAAATACCCCCCAGCACTCCGTAGCTAAGGGATTATCTGCGGTAACAGGTGATGTAAAATAGCACATAAAAAGCCCCCTCGGAATTTCTAAAAATGCCCCCAACAGCAACAGAAATAGCATTCCAGCTACCATCAACATTAACCTTAACCCAACCAGGAGGAGGGGGTGCCCACCTGATTAAGCGAGAGGGCCTAGCTTTTAAACCGATAAAGACAATGTTAGTAAAGGCCTTGAGGGCCTTAGTGTAATAGGCCAACACATAAGAAGCAGTAATAGTGGCAGTTGGAGGAGGGGAGTTGTATTTATGGTTGTTTCTAGCGGCCCAAATAAACCAAAGGACCAGTAAAGGAAGGGAAAAATCTCCCTTATTATCATCATAAGCCTTCCACTCCCACAAATAAGTACTTAAAATGCCCATATGAGTCCAGGGGATACCAAAGTGTAAACCCAAGATGTTTCAGACATCCAAAGAAAAAGCACTTTAAAAAAATATGTGTCTTGAACCTTCCTCCGAGACTTTGCACATTGGACATCTTGATGTCAATCTAAGGTCTTTCAGTTTCAGAATGTCATCAAGAGGCAGTAAGGAGGGGAAATAGCGCCAGAGGAAAAAAGAAATAGAGGAGTGAAGAGTTTATGCCAAATCCATTTTCCCCCAAACCACTCAAAATGCGGGTGTAAAGTGTCATATATTAAATTACAAACCGACTGAGAAGAAGTCTTCTTTCACACAGGGTAATCCCCACGGGAAGGGGTAGTAGGAATAATAGTTATATGCTTAGCATTCAGCTCCCCCACAATAGAGCAAGGTTTAGTGAAATCCCATCTACCTTGAGAAAAGAGGTCAGAAACAAGCAAGTTATTGGTATTAGAAGGATGGGTGTGCTCAGAAAGGGAAAGCAATCCCCAATTATCATTCCATAAGGAGATGTTTCCAGCGCCAATATCCCAAAAAATAAAATCTCTAGCAATGGATCTGGCATTTAAAATAGCCTTCCAGATCCGAGAATCTTTATGCAGCATGTACATGGAGGTGCTCATAAGATTCTCCTATTTACAAAACCCGTGTTGAAAAAAGAGAACTTTCAAGTTCCTTCTAAGGTTCAACAATGAATTAGATGAAGTGAGAAGAAGAATTATGGGAACCAAACCTCTTCCCTCAAATCGTGAAGCTATTGTTGAAGTACAAAAGAGGAAAGAGAACACGATAAAACTCATGATGGTAGATAATCCCACTACATCCAATATTGACAACTTGGCTTTATACACTCACAAATCATCTTAGGATACAAATCAAAGAGGAAAAGAGTTGTAGTGTGAACATTACAAGAAACTTGGTCGTCTAAAGAAGAATGCTATAAAATTTATAAAAAGCCTGCAAATTAGAAGCCCAACAATGTCATAGATGATGGAGAAAATCAAGGAAACTCGGCATCAAACGAAAAGAAGCTCGTGAACATAGCTCATTCAGTAAGGAACAACTTGAAGCCCTCCAAAGACTCCTAAGACAATATTCTAAGCCTTTTACTAGCCTTCAAGAACATCAAAGTAATCCTCCATCTGCTTTTATTGCTCTCAACAAGAAGAATCAGCCCTTGGATATGAATTTTGGAGTATCTGATCCCATGACAAATGATACCATTGCTTTTGAATCCCTTAATTCTTACAAACAAGAAATCATTTCATACGGAGCACTTATGCAGCTTTGCGTGCGGACTCCAGTAATATGCCGCCATGTGTGTTATACCGGACCCACCTAAAAAAAATATTAAAATGAAATCGCGGAGGATAATGGGGGGGATGGGGGTTATTGGAGCATTAACTACAATAATGCCGCAATAACATGTCAATAACCCCTCAATAACCTCTGCAGTTATACTCTCAATAACACCCCAATAATTTCTGTGGTATAGTACACGTGGCGACATATTACTAGAGTCCACACGCAGAGCTGCGTACGTGCTCCTTATGGAATAATTTTTCCTTACAAACACCATGCTATAGTTAGAATCTCATGTAGATCCCTTTCATTTGTGGAAGGAAGAGAAAGTGTGAATCTCACAAAAGATCTTACTCTTCAATCTATGTTTTATGTTTCTACATTTAACTATAATTTACTGTATATCAGTAAACTTATTCGTGACATGAATTGTGTTATTAAATTCTATCCTAATTTTTATATCTTTTAGGTGATAGACTCGATGAAGGTGATTAACAATGTTGATATGTATCACGGACTTTATTTGCTTACTAGAACTCCCATTTCGAGAGGATTGTTCCATCATTCACAATCTTATGAATCAAATCTTGTATCTGAGTCTATTTCTCATGAGAGTCAAGTTATGATAAAACATTTTTGCCCTAGACATCCTAGTTTCCATTATGTTAAAAAACTATATTCTCATTTGTTTATCAACAAAAAACCTAATTTATATCTGTGTGAAATTTGTCAACTTGCTAAATATACTCGAAAAGTACAGCCAAGCTAAAATACAAACTAGCATATCCCTTCTTCATAGTTCAACATGATATCTAAGGGCACTCAAAAATAAAAAAAATGCAAATGGGACTAGGTGGTTTGTCGCCTTCGTTAATGATCAAACCATAACCATTTGGACATTTCTCACGGAGAAAATATAAAATTGTTAACATATTTGAAACGTTCCATAACATGATCTTTACTGAATTTCATAGCAAAAAATTCAGATTCTCAAAATCGATAATTCAAAATACTATTACAATTCCACTCTCGATCCTTATCTATCCAAAAATGGCATCATTAGTATAATCTCTTGTGTTGACACACCCCAATAAAAAGGTGTGGTTGAGAAAAAGATCAGACATCTCCTTGAGGTGGCCCTTTCAATTATATTCACTAAAAATGTACCCAAACACTTCTAGGCTATGCAGTTCTCACATCCACTTATTATGGGAATCTCAACAGAGTACTAAAATTTAACAAACCTCTCAATCACTCATAAGATCCTACCACCGCATTCAGTCTTTTATATCTAACCTACCACTAAAAATTTTTGGTTGCATCATCTTTGTTCATCTACATCAACCACACCAAATCAAACTTAATCACAAGTTAATTAAATGCATCTTTATTGGTTACTCTTCAAATAAAAAGGGCATAAATGCTACTCTGCACCATCCCCTTTTCGCTCACATAGATCGCTCGATATTCTTTCCTTCTTTGCTCGCCGCATTACCAGGTTCCCGATTCATGATTTTTTTTCTTTTTCTCCTTTTCGGTAGACCCACCGCCTCTACTCTCTATAAATTGAGACTAAAGGGGGGGGAATCACCTCGCCTCACCCCGCTCACCCCCATGTAGCCCTCTCTTTCCGCAGTCTCCATTCCCCCTCCTCCCTTTTCACAATTTCGCCCAAAAACTATCGCCTTAATAATTGGACCCTTGCAATATAGTCACGATTAGAGCTAGTCAGGAAGGCAATAGTGAGATTGCGTCCAGACTACCGAAACTCCTATCTTCCTCTTTCCGCTTCATTCCTATCTGAAACCGTTGAAAAAGGTGACGCTTACTGCCCTCCCCCTTATCTTTTATTTATATATATTATGAGAATATATGTATATAGTTACATTATTTGATATAATTAATTAAGTTAAACCAATAAATTATTTGATATATATTAATCCACATCTTTATTGTGTGGATAGTCATTCACGTATAATAAAATAAAATACATAATAATAATTTAATCCCATTGTACCTAATTTAATAAATAATAATCGCTAGTTAAACAGTTGTATACCTAGAAGTATTGTACCTGCTGTCTCGAAATAACTGATTTTTATTGGGAGAAAAATGTACACTTCTTAGTTAGTGGTGTTATCCTTGTTATTTATAGTAGATTCATAATTATTTTACAAGATTGTTAGTAATGCCCTTGCTGCTTCAATCATATTTATTATTGTATTTCTTATAGGCTTCAATTATTGCTCAAAAGAAAATCACTAATTGTCTTACTCTATTGCCGCAAAACTCTCGCATATGTGAATAAATCTCACAATTATAATATTTTCTTTTCCTAAACTTTTTCTTTATAAAATTGAATGTAAATTCATATTACAAAACTATCTGAAGCAACATATTTCTTGTATATTATACTTGTGGAAAATTTAGTATGTTTGTGTGTGATGGTATGTCGGTCGGCCCCTTTGGGTATTAGCTAGCCCAGTAGACGGGTTCATAAAATGATGACTCTATGTAAAATTATCGGGTTTCTTTGGATTAGTATTGACATTTCCGGTTTCATGAAATTTGTTAAAACCGACTATAAAAATATAAATATAAATTAAAACTAAATAATAAATAATTGTTAAGTTATGCACTGCTAAAATTTGATTTGAAATGACTACAATTTTTCTTAAGATAATTGAATATATTTTTTATTACTTTTGTTACCTAAAGATGTTATATATGCATATAATAGTTGTCCATATTTATTTTTCATATTGCGTGCCCCATTTTCCTTGCAGTTTATGTTTTAATAATTAATTGTTATTTACTGAATTTATTTATCAAACCACACATTGATATTTTTTCATAACAATTTATATTCAGTGATTAGCAAGATCGTCTCCACCGGAGCATATTTTTAGTTTTAAATTTCTTATTTCAGTTTTGATTCGTCAGTTTTTACTTTTCTTTCAGTTGTCTGAGAGAACTATTTCATAGTTAATTTTTCGTAGTTGTATCAATGGATTATCTTAAGAAATGATTACATGTTTTCTTAAAATATTTGAGCATATTTTGTTTATCACATTCTTGTTGCACTAAATTATATATGCATATAGTTGTCACTATTTGTTGTTCATATTGCATGTCTCGTTTTTATTGTTGTTTATGATTTAATAAACAGTTGCTATTTACTGAGTTTGAATAACAAATCATATTCAACCACTAGCATAATAAATTGTCTCCACTAAAGCAGACATTTTAATTTTATATTTCATGTTTTTTTGTGTTTTTCAGTGTTTTCTTTAGTTATTGTATTTTCCTTTTTTTAATACGGGTAGTCATTCTCTGTTGTCATTTCAATTTTGATTGTCAGTTTTTTACTTTTCTTTCAGTTGAGTGAACTATTAACTGTGGAATAAAATTTATCTTACCTTATTTATTAATGTTAATATTTGCATACAATCTTTTTTTGAGAATATAAAACAAGCTCAACTACCTTGCATTGTCGGAATGTATCGTCTTCCTAACCTAGTGTGTGACACTATGAATGTCACCTACTTTGAAAACCAATCATGTTATTCCAAATCTGAAATTCATGAAGAAAGTTAGAGAGAATACCAAATTTGAGGTTCCATTCAGAAACCTCAAACGTTCCTCTATATTCTTGATGAACTCCGTCTTCTTCTCACTATCATAAATCAATCTAAAAATAAACCTACTACTCCACAAAATCCTCCCACAACTCTCATCAAGAACCAAGAACAATATGTGTACACTTGAAAGAAAAAACTCAGTGAGCATGTAAGGAACAATATGCAAAATTAGGAATGCAAATCACCGGAACCAACTCCACACACCCCAAATATTCACAAGGAGGTTGGGTCAACACATTATGAGAATCAAGAGGAAGGAGCATAAGAATACACAAAACACTCCATAGAAGAATTTGTGATCTAGAAAAATTTATCCTCTTACAAATCTTTTGTTCAAAACATCGATAATGTGTGGATCCCAAATTCAATTGAAGAGACCTTATATATTCCTGCTTGAAAAAAGGTTATGGAAAAAGAGATTCTTGCCCTTAAAAAGAATGGTACATGGATCACAATAACTCTTCCACCTGAGAAAAGAAATGTAGGGTGTAAATGGGTATTCAGTGTTAAATATAAAGAAAATGAGAGCATGGAAAGGTTCGAGGCTAGACTTGTAACAAAGGGGTTCACTCAGCCTTATGGGATCGACCACCAAGAGACATTTGTTACAGTGGCGAAACTCAACACCGTGTAAAGCATGTATTTCCCCTTTATAAGCAATCATAGACACATTCAAAATGATTTCATAGTCAATAATCGTAATCATAGAAACATCACTTGTAATTGTAAAGGCTTTAATTATTTTTGTCCTTTCATATCATTGGGTTGTCACCCTACCAAAGACTTCATTAATTATTGATAAAGGTCCTCACAACATAACAGTTATAACAGCCCCCCTAACAACAACAATAACCTACATTTTATGTATGTCTGAAACCAATAGTTTTCGAATGTTCTCTATTTGAATACCAGAAGTTGAGAAGCTCATTGTTTTCTACCATTCATACTTACAAGTATTCATGTAATAGTCCACCTAACACAACACTTATTAAATTCCTATAATCATAATTTTCATGATGAACAAACATAGTTAATTCAAAATCATATGCATAATCAACATAACATGAATACCTACAAACAAACATATCAAAACATGTTCATCACTTCTATATTATAGGAAAATCATAATCATTATCGGTGTTAATTTAATGTTGTCATACATATAACTTTCAAAGTTATTCAACAATATGCATGAAGTTTTAAATGCAATCATATATCAGTGAAATCATCTAGAAAATCCTATAAAAAGTTATTACTCTTAATTTATACATGATTATTTTAGTTGATTTGGTGGAGCAACCCTATGATGACTTTCTCCATGCTCACCTCGAGCTCGCCACCTAATATAACCAACATGAAATTTGTAAGCCTCTCAAGATTTCATGAAATTATTGATGTATATAGTGATTTAGCCCCAACATTACTCATTTATGAATCTATACCTAAACAAGAGTTCTCGGCATAACTATCCATTCTCCGATACTTTCTATTCCTCTTTCCTCTTCTTCATTTGCCCTTAACCCTTTCCTGCAACTCGTGAAATGGACCTATAGGAGAGTGTAGCTCTCGTTTCAACAGTCTTATGGCTATTTCCGCAAAGCTACAACAACAGAGAACACATGGAATGCCTTAGCAAATATCAAAACAAAAACGTAGGGAAGAAAAAGAATGTCTGAAATGTCATGAAAGAAGGTTTCCTACCTTTAATTTTCTCCCTGAAACCCCAAATTGGAGATTGCGGCTCCCAACAAGTCTCCTGTTCTGCTCAATACCACCTGTGCTACAGGAACGAAGCCACAAAACTTGCGGAAAAAAGAAAGAGAGGAATGGGAAAATTTGTGAAGCTTCATATGCATAATTTACACCCCCCCTCCAACCACCACCAGCCAAATTGAATCTCAAACATTTGATTACATCCCAAAACTGAGAATCGCATCAGTAGGTCAGTGACAACAGTAATCCATGTTGAAGGAATAAATAAAATGCTTAGTTAAATTTAATGAAGCTTATAATTTAATTTTTTTTTACATCTTCATATGCATTTGTAATTTATACAAGATGTTCAATATCAAATTGACTGATTCTACTTGTAGAATTTTATGAAATTATTTCAATCTAATTTCTGGGAATGCTAAATTTGAGTTATACTTTAAAATTGCCAAAATTTTCAACTTTCACAAAATTGGGTGTTACATGATGGATGGATTAATTGGAGACAATTTGGAAACACCTTGATCCGTTTTTATTCTCTTCTTATTTATGTTTATTTTAAAATTATTTCCTATCCATGCTTGGGCTAGANAACAGTAATCCATGTTGAAGGAATAAATAAAATGCTTAGTTAAATTTAATGAAGTTTATAATTTATTTTTTTTTTATATCTTCATATGCATTTGTAATTTATACAAGATGTTCAATATCAAATTGACTGATTCTACTTGTAGAATTTTATGAAATTATTTCAATCTAATTTCTGGGAATGCTAAATTTGAGTTATACTTTAAAATTGCCAAAATTTTCTCCAACTTTCACAAAATTGGGTGTTACATGATGGATGGATTAATTGAAGACAATTTGGGAAACTCCTTGATCCGTTTTTATTCTCTTCTTATTTATGTTTATTTTAAAATTATTTCCTATCCATGCTTGGGCTAGATATATTTGTTAAGATTGTAAATTAGGAGGGATAAGTTTCCCTATATATGTAGCCTTATAAATGAAGATTGGTAATAAGAATTATGTGAGGATTCCCACCCATATTTTTTCTACGGATTAAGAGAACAAATCAAGTTGAGACCAACATCATAAAAAAGTTACAACATAGAAAAATAGTGGCTACATGCTTTGAAAAATGAGAAAAATACTTGGTTGCTTCTAATAATAGAGTNCTACGGATTAAGAGAACAAATCAAGTTGAGACCAACATCATAAAAAAGTTACAACATAGAAAAATAGTGGCTACATGCTTTGAAAAATGAGAAAAATACTTGGTTGCTTCTAATAATAGAGTGTTAAACTGTGCGTATAAATAGACTAATTTTACTAATAAGGAAAACACAAAGTAAATTGTGTGTATGTTTAACAAGACAAATTAAAATTGTAAGTATAAATATATAATTAACTAGTACGAAGAGAATGACTAATCTAGGGATCATATAAAAAGGGGGTTCGTCAAATCTAACTGTCCACTTCAAAGAAGTCTATGAGAGGTAGCTTCCATCACAGTAGTTTGATGATTTGAGATCGTCTTATTTCTTTATACATATTACTATTAGTACTGATTCTCATATCGCAGTAGAGATTAAAGAGAAGATAATCAATCGTCTCCCAAAGTCCACCAACAAATTTAAACTATTAATATGATGTTTGGTGATTAATATTGGGAAGTAAAATATATTNTTCGTCAAATCTAACTGTCCACTTCAAAGAAGTCTATGAGAGGTAGCTTCCATCACAGTAGTTTGATGATTTGAGATCGTCTTATTTCTTTATAAATATTACTATTAGTACTGATTCTCATATCGCAGTGGAGATTAAAGAGAAGATAATCAATCGTCCCCCAAAGTCCACCAACAAATTTAAACTATTAATATGATGTTTGGTGATTAATATTGGGAAGTAAAATATATTTAACATTGGATCAAAATTCTAATTATAATAGGTTAAGGTTTGAATTTTGAAGTTAATTTGTACAAGTTTTTTTTTAAATTATGGATTTGGAAAATAGTTAGTTGCAATTATTTTTAAATTTTGAATATATTTAATTTTCCATTTTTAGAAAAAAATTCTCTTTATGGAGTTTGTTTAGTAATGGATGATTTTATTCTCTATTAATAAAAGATACAAGTGCTTCCGTTTCAACATATGATCTTTTACTATAAGGGTGAGATCCCTCTGTGCCTATCAAAGCTTTCCCACTACTTATGATTAACACTGCAGGGGTAAAATAAATGATAACACATTTTAGCCGCATTTTGTGTCATAAATTTTAAGCAGTCACTNCCTTTTACTATAAGGGTAAGATCCCTCTGTGCCTATCAAAGCTTTCCCACTACTTATGATTAACACTGCAGAGGTAAAATAAATGATAACACATTTTAGCCGCATTTGGTGTCATAAATTTTAAGCAGTCACTTTTCCCCGATAAATTTGCCAAAAATTTTCCAAATAAAGTCTTTAAAANCACCACCTTCACCCCCTTCAACTATGAGAGCTATTTTTTTCCTCCGGTTCAATGTCACCTCCTTCGACATATGATTTAAGATGAGCAAGAACTAGGGCATTGCAAACCTTCNCCATAAATCAAACTAGATCAGCCAACCCTTAACTCCGCACCACCTTCACCCCCTTCAACTATGAGAGCTATTTTTCTCCTCCGGTTCAATGTCACCTCCTTCGACATATGATTTAAGATGAGCAAGAACTAGGGCATTGCAACCCTTCTCCAAACAGCCACCAACCGTCCTCATAGCCGTCAAATCCCTTGTAGCCATGAATCTCTAGTAATTAACAACCATCGCTCCCTCTCCCAAAACTCTAGCCACCAATCCTTCAATCTTCACTTACACTGCCACTAAACTCTTTGGGAAAATGACATCTCCTTCTCGTTTCTCAATGAAAAGCATCCTTATTATTTCTTCTAAGGTAAAGTGATCCCTCTTTTTCTTATTTTGTAGGCTCCAAAAATTTTAGCCCCGATAACCCTCGAGATGAAATGAGAGCTTTATATAAGGATCCGGGTCAAGTTTTTAAAAGACGGTTGAAACAATAGGTAAGACATTGTTAGAGATTTGCCCTCATTTGCAAGGACTTTAAGATATATGGTTTAAAATTGCTCATAGGTGCAAGCTTCTATAGTTAATTATCCCTTCTAATAACAGGAGGTTACTTACAATTGATGCTAGTCGTTAGAGCGTTGATTGCTACCGTATAGTAGCGGCAAGTAAAGTTTAGATTATAGATTAAAGAGAACATAGAGCATATGGTGGAAGAAAAGGTGGCAAAACTAATTAAAATCCCATGGTTTTGTCATCTAAGATTGTCATAATCCGTAATCAAATTTCTCAAAGAAGAAAATAAACCCAATATGAGAGAAGGATCGATGTTGAAAATCATGGGTTGCTTCACTATAGTGACTTTATAGACCTGGAACGAATATTTGTATAAGAGGATAAACTCAAGTCGATCTTAACTATATGACAGTTTTATGCCCTATCAAGTATATNGATAGGTAAGACATTGTTAGAGATTTGCCCTCATTTGCAAGGACTTCAAGATATATGGTTTAAAATTGCTCATAGGTGCAAGCTTCTATAGTTAATTATCCCTTCTAATAACAGGAGGTTACTTACAATTGATGCTAGTCGTTAGAGCGTTGATTGCTACCGTATAGTAGCGGCAAGTAAAGTTTAGATCATAGATTAAAGAGAACATAGAGCATATGGTGGAAGAAAAGGTGGCAAAACTGATTAAAATCCCATGATTTTGTCATCTAAGATTGTCATAATCCGTAATCAAATTTCTCAAAGAAGAAAATAAACCCAATATGAGAGAAGGATCGATGTTGAAAATCATGGGTTGCTTCACTATAGGAATTTATAGACCTAGAATGAATATTTGTATAAGAGGATAAACTCAAGTCGATCTTAACTATATGACAGTTTTATGCCCTATCAAGTNAAAGTAAAGCGAACTCTCTAGCATTCATTTTAAGCAAGAACCAATCATAAGATGCCAAAGCCGAAACCCTAACATGCTTGTAAGAGGAGCAAAAATCATTTCAAAGTCATGTCTTAATTCTATAAATGTTTCCAACATAAACATGATATGATAAACAGAAAACGTGCCATATTTCCATCATTTTAAGCAAATATTCAAATCTAAATCCTAAATCATGCTCACATTTCATCTTTCACATGCTCTTAAAGTGAATACCTAAAAAATGTATGAAAGTAAAGTGAACTAGCATGTCGTATCATCCAACAGAGCCAAGTTCAAAGACTCGGCAGAGAGGAAAACCGAAAAGAAACAGAGCACCGAAGAAGAGGGGGGGAGAATGGTACCTCCTTAACGCCAATGTAAAAGCACTGCAACACAAGAATTCGCCTCAAAAAAACACTCTCACAGAAATTCTCTTCCCAAACTCCTCACAGCCAAAATTTCTACTCACCTCTCAGAAAACTTTTCCAACAACCCCTAAAATTTCAAAAGGAACTATGTTCATAGACAGAGAGTAGAGGAGAAGAGAAAAGAGACTACCCCCAACAGTCCACGGCACTCGAATCGGGCCAAAGAAGAAAAGGACACGTTCTCTGCTCACAGAAGGCGAAGCCACCAAAGTCTCTCGGACCGAGCGGCGAGACTAATGGCAGCGAGGGAAGCATTAGGGAGAAGAGAAAATATTGTCGTTCAAGTGTACCAGGGAACAAGCCTCCCAGAGTCAAGCTACCAAGAAAAGGAAAACCACAGCTCAGAGAGACTGGCACGACTTCGAGAAGGAGGGCCGCGAGCAGTAGTATTTCAGGCAAGGACGAACGAGGTCAACACTCTCTCGCGCGGAGGAAGAAGAGTTCGGTCGGCTCGAGAACGAGAAAGGGAAAGGGTCAGGCACGCGAACGGGAGAAGGAAGGGGGGCAGAGCTCGGACACGGAGAATGGGGAGTTAGGGCTAAAGAGGAAACGGGTAAAAATAGTTTAATATAAATTAATATATATATATATATATACATATATATATGTATGTATATATATATATATATATTAAATTATATTCGAGTTACTCGCGCGCGGCGACGTAACAAAATGGGTGCCTCCCCTAGGCAAAATCGACGTCCTGGACGCGCCGGTGCAGTCCGTTTTGTCATCCGGGGTCGCTCGGACGACGTCGTCGACAATCGGGTCAAAAACGCGTCAAAATTCAAATTTCACAAAATTTTGACCCGCGATCGATTGTTTCAAAAAGTTAACTCGAACATTCGATAAGTAACAGTGCAAACGAAGCGAATCGTGGCGATCGAAAGTGTCGACTCTCCGAATTGCAAAGTTTGTGCGCGCGGGAGTGCGAATTGTGCAAAAGGTCACCCTAAGACTTAAAGGTCCTATAGGGACTCCTTTTGGGTTCCCTCATGTTGGTTTCATCCTTCTAAATGCTAGAAGTCGATACCACACACGCGGAACCACAAAGGAGTACAGAAGCGGGTTGAATTTCTAAAACAAGGCGGGTTCCATTTCTAAGAATCTAAGATAGTCGAAGGGAGATCCCTAAGGCTAGATCCTAAAGCCTAAGAGGAAGACTAGACCTCACCAAAAATGAGGTCAACAACACTGCAGGGGTAAAATAAATGATAACACATTTTAGCCGCATTTTGTGTCATAAATTTTAAGCAGTGACTTTTCCCCGATAAATTTGCCAAAAATTTTCCAAATAACATCTTTAAAATGATTAGAAATAATCCCCAATAAGCCTCCAGCATAAAGGAAGACTAATCAGTGTTGTTAGCTAAATAGGAAACCAATAACATGCTGCAGTGAGGGAATCTATGAATGAATTGATTTCTTGTCAAAAATGAGTGAAGACAGCCAAAAAATAGGGAAAAATAAAATCCTCTTTCAAGCATAAAATATATGCTTTATAAGAAAGAGAGCATATGTTTGATGAAGATTAGAATAATTTTCATTTCTAATTTACAAACATGACGCAAGCAAACATTCTATCATTCACAAATAGAATAATTACGTCGCCTCGCTTCATATGAAAATTGCTTTGGATTGAAAATTGACAAAAAAATGCATAAAAATAGATGCGTGCATACATACAACAACATATACAATAAGTACATACACATAGGATTATGTAGAGGATGTGTAAGATGTAATCATATATATATATACATAAAGATAGAGAGAGAGAGAAGTTCAAAGTTCAAAATTTCAAACCTTTGTGAGCCTGGGGGAACATTCGATATTGAGAGTTTGTCAAGATCACTAAATGTTAGTTCTTTACGATGCTCCAAATATCGCCCAGTCATATTANTTTAGAATAATTTTCATTTCTAATTTACAGACATAACGCAAGCAAACATTCTATCATTCACAAATAGAATAATTACATTGCCTCGCTTCATATGAAAATCGCTTTGGATTTGAAAATTGACAAAAAAAATGCATAAAAATAGATGCGTGCATACATACAACGACATATACAATAAGTACATACACATAGGATTATGTAAAGGATGTATAAGATGTAATCATATATATATATATATACATAAAGAGAGACAGAGAGAGAGAAGTTCAAAGTTCAAAATTTCAAACCTCTGTGAGCCTGGGGGAATATTTGATATTGAGAGTTTGTCAAGATCACTAAATGTTAGTTCTTTACGATGCTCCAAATATCGCCCAGTCATATTAACTGGCACCAAGACAGCAAATGCAAGAACAGAAAGAGGAACAAATATCTTCAGTCTGCAGTATAAATCAAAACATGGTTGTAAGTTCTAAGAGATGTAAACGTTTAACCTTGGAAATGTATATATAAGTTGAAAAAGAAAAAAAAAACAATTGCATTGCTACTTCGTATTATGAATCCAGAATAGGTTGACAATTTTAGAAAAGTAAAGTTCGAACCTGAAAATATGAATGTAAAACGAGAAAAATTAGAAAAGGACAGGGTGATAATGGGAAAAATATTACATCAGGACTTCTAACGTAGAGCTACATTCGGATTGGAATATTTGGCTGTGTTACGGGAATATTTCATCCGCGTTATTTGTAAAAATGATGTGTTATTCGAGTATTATATAGTTTTATTAGATTATTTTGCGGTGTTATTAGAATATTTCATCACGTTACTTGATTTGGGGCTGAAGTGTTATTGGAATATTCCCCCGCATTACTTGATTTGGGGATGTGTTATTCCAATAACATAGTGGAAATTGAAATAACACAGGAAATATGTCAAATAACACAGCCTCAAATCAAGTAATGCAGGGGAATATTCTAATAACACCGTAAAATAATCGAATAATACCATATAATAATCGAATAACACATCATTTTTACAAATAACAATGATGGAATATTCCCGTAACACAGCCGAATATTCCAATTTGAACGTAGCTCTACGTTAGGAGTTCTGATGTAATATTTTTCCGTGATAATGCTGGTCGGTCAGATTTCATAATTAAATAAGAAATTTTTTTTATAATAAGCCTTTAAGCATGAGCTTAATTTTGAGAACAACCCAACAACTTATCTCAGATAAATTCATAGTGATATATTGCAGGTATTAAGTGTTGAGCAACAGAAAAGGTGGATATAAATATGATCACTTGGTATCAACATTTGGTTAAGAAACCATGAAGATATAAAACTGCAAATGAGGATACTCACCCAAGGAGATAGATTCTGATATACATAACCGAATCAAATCCAGCATGATCAATAAGCTCAAGCTCTGGCATTTTTAATGCTGCTGGCATCCAACTCAGAAATTTTATATATGTCCGGCAGTC
>JXCR01094700.1:258678-277854 GCA_002079205.1 Phalaenopsis hybrid cultivar
ATATATATATATATATATATATATATATAATTTAAACATTAGATTTGTAAATACATTGAAATTAAGGGATTTGTAAGTAAATGTCCTTAAAATAATTTATGATTTTTTTTTGGTTCCTAAATTTATAAGTGTATTAATTGAAAATAAAATTATGATGCATAATTTCAATATTCAATATCTTTGCATAAACATCATTTTATTTATATTTATGTAGTTATATTTTACTCTTCAAAAGTTAAAATGGTGATATATTAATGTGATATGAAAATTTTTTAGGGGTCTAAATATAAAAAAAAAAATATTTTAGCTGTTACTTATATAAACAAATAGGAATTGGGTGTGAATTTAACGGGTCGGATTCGTAAATTGATTTAATTTAGTTTTATATCTATTCAAACAACCAATGAATGCACGAATTGTTCACAATAACAAGCGTGAACACCTAAATAAGGCGATGGACGATTAAGTGCCCGTTTGGGACAGTTTATTTGATGTGGTGTCGTTTTAAAAATGCACCCCGCCTGTTTGGGTAAACTGCATTTTGGCAGCTCATGCGTTTTCAAAATGCTGAAAACCGCACATATCTAAGGGCCCGTTTGAGATAGCTTATTTAGTGAGATAGCGTTTTGAAAATATACCTGACATGTTTGAGTGAACTGTGTTTTGACAGCTTGTGCGTTTTCAAAACGCTGAAAATAGCATTTTCACACTGCACTTATCTAGTTGTTGTGACAACTTTTTGACTGCGATCTGACTTTTTCATAAAAATAAAAATTTGTAATAGCTACTCTACCTAACTTATCAGCAGATTATTTTTAATTAGCTTATCAACAAATTATTCAATAAGCTACAGCTGTCACAAACAGACCCTAAGTGCAATTAGAGCTTTCTGTCTATGATTTGGCTTTTCAAAAAATAAATAAAAATTTGTAATAGCTATCACATCTAGATTTTCAATAAGTTGCAACTGCCCCAAACAGACCCTAAGATTCAAATCTTATAGAATAAGATTTTCTTTCCATTTTGATTAAATAAATAAAAAAGCGCCTAAATCAACTAATCAACGAGACCGACCATAAAATTTGAGCTGGTGATGTGAGCTCAAATACAACGTATCTTAATTTTAATTAATTCTTATTTTTTTCAATTACATGTAAAAATTAAAATTAAATAATTTTAATAACGGCTTATCACATCGACTTGAATGAAAAAATATTTCCTTAATTATGAAGGACGTTATCGTTTGTAAACTAATTAATTGCAAGTAATTACTTCATTCAAGGAGAAGTGGCGAGCAACGTAAAATATTATTGAGAGAGAGCAAAAGCAAATCCCTCATGATTTAAGATGAGAGATTTGTTTTGTTTAGGTTATAAATTGGATCCATTTATAATATTTAAGATGGGATAAGATGAGTTTAAAATAGTTATGGATTTAAATACATATTTGGAACCAGAGAATTCATGCCTACTAAATCCATCAAATCTTGAATATGAGATCAATTATATAGAAATTAAAGAATATGACTCTTGAGTCAAGACCCTTAAGTTGGTGTAAGTCATTTTATTACTTCGTGTGTGCCTGTTTTGGCGAAGAAGCATATTTTGGTCATATAAGTGGTTAGGTGCGTTAAGGTCTTTCTGTCACAGAACCACGACTTTTCTCTAACATTCATGTCTTCCTCTTTTTTAGGATATAAGTCCATTTGCATTCCTTACTAATGAAACAGGAACTCAATATTTGACGTTCTTGAGAATCGGTATAAGACCTCCTTCAATGGAATATGACATCCATTCTCTTTCTCGCTAGTAGAATGTAAGACCTTTCTGAGATGGAATCGCGGCTTTCCTCTAACATATATGTCTTCCTCTTAGTTAGCATATAAGTTCATCGAGATTCCTTTCTAACAAAGCAAAAACTCGAAATTAACCTTTCTTGAGGGTTGATAGGGCCTCTCCATGAGTCGTAATGCCCTTTTCCTCAGCAACCTCTAAAGGCTGATGTGAAACCCTTCTGACAAGTAATAAAGATAATCACCTTTAAAAGTTAGCTGACTTGACATTGGATTCCCCAGTGGCAATCTTGATTTCACCTTTAAAAGTTGGCTGACTTGACATTGGATTCCCCAGTGGCAATCTTGATTTCACCTTTAAAAGTTAGCTGACTTGACATTGGATTCCCCAGTGGCAATCTTGATTTAATCTTAATTGATTCCAATATATAATAAACTAAGACATTATATGGTTGCACTGGCCAGTTCGGTCAACTCTAATATGTGTGGCATACTTGTTCGGTACATCACACATATTCGGGGCCCGTTTATTGACCTCACCATTGTGAGGAATTCTCTCCACTT
Source organism: Phalaenopsis hybrid cultivar (assembly GCA_002079205.1). Classification (NCBI taxonomy): domain Eukaryota; kingdom Viridiplantae; phylum Streptophyta; class Magnoliopsida; order Asparagales; family Orchidaceae; genus Phalaenopsis; species Phalaenopsis hybrid cultivar. The sequence continues at coordinate 261,035 of JXCR01094700.1, forward strand.
TGCTCATGACAAAAAACAACGGCAATAAAGCGAAAAATCAGATCGAGAAAAATTCTCAAACCAGAAAAACAGCAGAAACACACAGATTTACGTGATTCAGCAAATTGTCTACGTCCACGGAGCTGCGGAGGATTTTATTAGCTTGAGGATTGCACCGTCGACCACGGNCTCTCTCTCTCTCTACCCAAGAGCCACACCGAAGAAGGAAGCCAAGGGGAGAATAATACATGCAATTCATTTCCCTGTAAAACCAACGCCCGAGAAGATTACAAGGGGAGTTATAGCATGCCTATTTATTAATTTTATCATGTTATTAGGCCCATTAAGGAATTAATCAAATAATTAATGAAGCTCATTAATTATTTCATTTTCTCTTCTGCACCAAATCATAGATGACGGGATTTATGCAAGGAAAGCTATAGAAAATCTAGGGAAGGAATTAAGAGCAATTAATTTCGAGTATCAATTCTAATTTCTTGCCAAACACGAGAAATTGTCAATTTGAACAGTAGACCGGTTTCCAAATTTGCAACAAATCTCCCACTTGGAGATTAGTATGTTGGTTGCATCATTCACTAGTTGTGTCTCCCTTTTCTTCAAACGTGATATCCTCCACCTTTGCAACTCAAAACTAGTTTCTTCTAGATAAAATACCAATTGAAGTTGCGCACAACATCAGTTTCTCAAGAGTAGCACCCTCAGTTCGCATATTAGTGTAAAAATAGTCTTGTGCCTCCAAGCTCTTTCCTGGGTTACTCACATATCTGCTTACAGCTCCCACTGCATGAGCAATACTCTATCTCTGCTGAAAGCCCTTTTCAACAAGTCCAGTCTTGTACCTCTTACTGTAGTCAAGCTCAGTCTTCACCCAGTACACCCACTTGTTGTGCAATGTCTTCTTCTCTGGTGAAAGTTTTGTCAGCTCCAAAGTCTGATTCCCTGACAGGGAATCCTTCTTCTCCTTCATGGGCAGCTTACACTTGCTCAAAGTTTCATCTTACAAGATTTCTTCATAGCTCTGACTCAGGTGACCAAGCCTGCAATGCGACAGATTTGTCGTGCTCTATGCAACTATAGCACCAACAGTGTGTGAGTAAACTTGTAGTCATATATAGTGTGTCAGTTTTCTTACCCTGAACAGTACTAATGCTCATTTGGTAACCTTTCAAGTGCTATTTGAGAACACTACTAAATGACCCCTCATTGAGCTGCCCAATGGAAATGAGGTTTTTCTTTAACTCACGAATGTGTCTGACCTTTTGCAAAGTCCATTTGATCTTTTTTATAGAGTGCAATTTCAAAGTCTCCCACCCCCACCACGTTTAGAGCTTTTTCATTAGCTAGATATATCTTCCCAAAGTCACCTGTAACATAATTTCACATTAACTCCCAGTGGAAAGATGTATGGAAGGAAGCCAATAAATCAAGTATCCAGTCATAAAAAAACTATGAACTGTCAGCAGTAGCACATCTTGTACTTCTTCAATTAAAACAGTAGCGCTATTATTCTCCTTTTTCTTGGGATTCATGCATTTTCTTTTTATGTGGTTAGTTTTGTCACAATTACAACAAGCTGCCTGCTGACCAGGCTTTGATTTTGATTTTCCTCTATTTGAGTTTTTGTTATGTGATATCCATTTGTAATCAACATTCAGTGTTAAACTCAAACCCAAGGTCATGACAAAATCTTTCCTGCACAGCACCTCAGCCAAAATCAAATCACGAATATCATTATATTTCAGTTTAGATTTACCTGCAGAACTGTTAACTGCCATCCTCATGACTTCTCAGCTATTTGGCAATAAAGCCAACAATATCAACACACGTATATCATCGTCAAAATCAATTTCAATTGACAATAATTGATTTTTGATGGTATTGAAGTCATTCATATGTTGAGCGACAAACACACCTTCTATCATCTTCAAGTTGAATAACATTTTCATCAAGTGCATTTTGTTATTCGCTGATGGCTTTTCATACATACCTAATAAAACTGTCATGAGATATGCAGTAATCCTTTTCTTGATGATTTTATGAGCAACAAATCTTGACAGGGTTAATCGATTAACCCCAGAAAATATCAATTCAACAGATTCCAGTCCGCCTCATCCATCTTTTCTGACCTCTTTCTCAGTGACGGCAGGTGAAGCTTCTTCCCATAGAGGTAGTTATCTATCTGAATCCTCTAGTAACCAAAATCTGTGTCATTAAACTTCTTGATCTCTGATGTCATCACTTCATCTCCAGCCATTGCTTTCCCCAAATCCAAACCAAGGCTCTGATACCAGTTGTTGTGAGAAAATGACAACAATAAAGTGAAAAACCTTATGTACCCTTTTTAACCCAAAACCTAGGGGGTACTTTAAGTGCTCAAAGCAATTAAATCAAGACCTAATTTAGACAAAAACCTAGCTAATTGAATCTTACAACCCATGGTTATGACACATACTATATGATGAACCTCCATGGACCCATGTCTATATNTCTGATGCACCCTTTTTAACCCAAAACCTAGGGGGTACTTTAAGTGCTCAAAGCAATTAAATCAAGCCCTAATTTAGACAAAAACCTGGCTAATTGAATCTTACAACCCATGGTTATGACACATACTATATGATGAACCTCCATGGACCCATGTCTATATGGGTCTACATGGTCAACCATATAGTCACTTGGTCAACTGAACCACTATAAGGTAATTTTCCATACATTACTTCATCTTTTAAATAATTAATTAATTAATTCATTAATTAAGAAGAAATTCCATAATGGGTCTATTCCAAGCCTAACCATAAATGAAAATGTTAAACCCAACCCATGGAGCCCAAACTTAAATCCATCATTGGCCCATCCTTCTTAGGTCACCCATGACCCAATATCACTTACCACAACTTGACAAACCCATTAAAATCCAATCAATCCAATATTTTTTGACTTGGTCCAAGTCATGATGTAGGGGAGGACACATGGGATCCTACATGGCCTCCACCCTACATCCCCTTGAACCAAGCATGAGGTGGTCAAGCTAGCTAATTCCCGAGCCCTTTATCCAGCTCAAGACCAAGCCAATAGCCTATAAGCCCTCAAACCTTACTCTCCTCCATACATGACATCAATATGAGAACACCAAAGGAAATGCAAAAATTGATTGTCCATGGACAAAAACATTCTTTTAGGTCCTCTAAAATTCCCTGAGCAGCCACCCAATTTTCCCCAATGGATTCAAAGATTTCTCAAGGCATCTAATGGCTATTTAAGAAGCCAACCCTAGAGCTTCTCACACACATGAACTCCATATAAAGTCTTGAAAGTTGCTCTCCATAACCTAGGCAATTAATTTCCCATCCTTTTGGCCTCTCAAATCTATTAGGAAGCCCTAATTTCCACCTCAAAACTAGAACAAAACCAAAACTCAAATCCAAACATTATAAAAGCTTCCTGGAGCCTCTACGACACTCCTCCAATCAAAATCAAGCATTTATGCAGCTTCTAGTCTATTCCAAGACCAAATCAAGCCACTATTTGGTCTAGATCATAGGTAGAGCCTATTTCAATCTAAATTGAGTTTGGCAAAAGCTTCGTGAGGTCACAATGATAGTATCTACCAAGCCCAATTCAGGCTACACCTCATGGGTCAGGTATGGGTCAAGAACCCTTAAATTTGCTTTGGGTTTGGCCTTTTCATGAAAGAAATCATTACACCTTACTTGATCAATCGTAAAGATGTGTTCATCTAGATTAGATAAAGCTTTAGAAATAAATTTCATGAGATTTCATGCAAAATCATCTCGTTCGTCAAACTAGAGTTTTTTTTGTTGCTTTGAATATGTATATATATATATATATATATATATATATATATATATAAAGTAGCATTTTAATCTTAAAAATACTAAACTTAACCAATCCCATATACTTAATAATTTAAATAATCGAGCACGACACCACGAGCGATGCACCTATCCCAAGGAGACATATTACTTAATAGCTCAGTTTGATTAAATAGACTAAGGAATTTATGACATTCATTTTAGTCTATGAGCCTTTATGTTGACCGATAAGTCCTCCCATCTAATTTAAAAGATTTAATAGGGTTTATATTACTTGGGTTCTAAATTTTCCTATAAGGGCTAGACCTTATATTAAATTACATTTTAGACAACCGAAATCGCTTAAGAAAACTCTCAATTTAGATCAGAGGTACTTGTCTTCAAGATTTTCAAAGTTTAAGGTTTTTAAGGTCATATATGGAAACACCAAATGGGAATGGTTCAAAATGTGAACAGTTACTTTTCAGAATCCAAAGGAAGAAAGGTAAGAGATCTTATAGATCCTAAGGAGAACCTCGATGACTTCTCAAATTATCTTATGGTTTGGCTTTAATTTTGAAGAGATATTATTAAATGTTTCATCCTGTCAGTTTTATTGCATAGGACTTAGATTCTCATAGACCTGATCATGCAAATAGCCTAGAAAGATGAGAGAGTTTATCTCATGCCAAATGATAACCTTAGAACCTAAAACAAGTTAGAACTCATACTACTCAGCATTATTGTGCAGGGGCCTAAAGATAGGTTGAGGATTTATGTCATGCTTATAATTGAGGAAGTTTTAGTTTAAATAGAGTGACATACTAGGATCCCACAGTTTCCTCATTCCGGAATCACTATTTTCTTTTGAATTTACTTAGTCTAAAGGAGTTGTCAAACTTGCTTAGACTGGAGAATTCTCATTAGCAATCGTGGGTTACCTCATCCAATAAATCCTCGTAAACTAAAAAGGAGTGATTTAAGGGCTTTGACTAGGTTTAAAAGTGTATTTATATATTGAAAATGTCTTTTGTTGTTTTTTATTTTGGTTTTGACTTTTGGTTTTAGTTTTACATATAGAGTAAATAAATGCAGTAAAAAAAAATATTGTAAGGTAAATAGGAAAATTGCAATGCATGAAATGTAAATGCGTATCTGGGCATCTGCTACCGCTGCATGGTTAGTATCATAAAACATGGTATACTTTCAAGAAATTTGAATAAATTGTGGAAAAAGAAAGCAGACAAAATCTATTACACAACAATAGCAAAACAAGTCGTAGCAAAAATACATACAGACAAATAAAAACTCATGGTCACATATGGAAGACCGGGACTAAGTGTAAGACATCAGTGAAGGTGGAGACTCAGAGATGGACTGTGTGTTTTCCAACCTTAAGTAAGAGCTACCGACCCAACAATCTATATAGGGAAATTTTTAGCTTTGATCTAAGTGACTTGCTGTGGACCTTTGTAAATTTTTATCAAATCTATTTAATTTTTTCATGCAAAAGTTGTTGCTTTAAATTTCTATACAGAGTTCACTTTAACTAGCAAAAAGAAGTCTTGTTTTATTTTTGTAAATATTTTTTAAAGTAGTATAGTCCACAGGCTAATCACTCTAATCAAACTAGGACTACTGACAACCTAAGAGTATCAGAGGCAATAATCCTACCAAGAGTTGGTGAATAGTATCATAGGTCCTTGTTTTCTCCAATCATTAAAGGTCCTTGAGGTAGGAGATACTATTCTAATAATCCCACTTTGTATCCCCCATTTGAGCACACATATGCAACGTCATCATTGCCCTAGCCACCTAGACCTCAGAATTACACTAGTCTGATGGTCCATATGCGGCAAAAACCAAATATCCTCACTTGCTCATAAGGACTTAAATGCCTTAGAGAAAACTCAAGTCCTTGAGCATTGGGTTATCAATGTAGGATATGTAGTGTAGGGCATTTCTATTGATTTTGGCGATTTAATGGGTCCCAAGTTATATCTTGGTGGGTCCTTAAGAATTTCATGTTCATTTAATTTGACTTTGGTGGTGGTTGTATTTTTCGGATGATTTTCTTAAACAAATCATAGTAATCCCAAGTGTCCTCTGAAATATCCAAAATCTTGCAAGAGGGTCCAAAGGATAACCCCAGACAATCTTAGAATCTTTTGGATCATTTCAAGTTCATTCTTGGTTTCACTAGATTATTATATCAATCAACCCCACCAAGTTAAATTTTAGTTGAAATGTTTTAACCTATGTTCATTGAATATTGACGTTTTAATAAACTCATGAGTAGGGCAACTAGTCATTTAATGTTATGGTTGATGAATTATGTGGGTAAACACCCCTAGAAGTAAGTTAGGTTAATAGGGAATTCATACCCACTTCTAAAATTGAGCTTGTAGTATTTAAGAGCAACTTACAGTTGATCTTTTCTCTTTTCTAAACCTTATTAAGTGATTTCCAGAACATGGTTCACTACTAAGCTCTTAGGAGTCTTAAGGGTAGACTTATAGTTTGAGAATATTGGATAGGATGAAAGTGATTTGAATTTAAAAAAAAAATCAAATTGTCATTGAACCATTGATTTGAGGCTTACATTGGTGATTTATTGTTCTTTCTAATTCAAGCCTCTCACATTAGAATCATGAGACTTCAATTAACTTCCAAACTTTAACAATTTAGAGAATTACAAATTTACCCTTTTATAAAGAAAGGTGTGAATTGATTTCTACCTTTTATCCCTTAAGTTTCAATCATCCAAGAGAGTTTATTATGACCAAAGTTGCCCTTTACCCTTATGATATGACCTAAATTTTGATTAAGGCATAAAATTCCATGATTACAAAGTTCTTTACTTCATAATTCATCCAATTTAACTCAAATGACTTTGAAATTTTGGTGTTACCCTACTCATGAGCCAATTACAACATTAGAGAAGAATTTACAGTTTTCTGGTTTTTTTTTAATTTAATTTTAATGATCATTTTATGTTAAAAATTGAGAATTTTCAAAGTTAATTTATTTATTAAGCAAAACATGTTCTTATATTTCTAGAAAATTATATGAGGTTCACTTAGGTTGGAGGATCACTAAGAATCAATTTTGTGAATTTTTGAATTATAATTTATTATTTTTTTAATTTTTAATTGAATTTAATAAGTACATNTCAATTACAACATTAGAGAAGAATTTACAGTTTTCTGGTTTTTTTTAATTTAATTTTAATGATCATTTTGTGTCAAAAATTGAGAATTTTCAAAGTTAATTTATTTATTAAGCAAAACATGATCTTATATTTCTAGAAAATTATATGAGGTTCACTTAGGTTGGAGGATCACTAGGAATCAATTTTGTGAATTTTTGAATTATAATTTATTATTTTTTTAATTTTTAATTGAATTTAATAAGTACATAAATAGAAAATATATTTTTATTTTAAAAATTAAGTTCTATATTTTTCTAATGTCTCTCTAACCTCAAAAAAGTTAGGGAGGTTTATTTCATATTTTTATTATATTTATTTTATTTTCTTATATTTATTTTTAAAATTAGGAGATAGCCTAAAAATAAAGTTTTTATTTTAACTTCAATTTTATTTCTCTTAGGTTTCTCTTGTCACAAGAAACACTCCAAACATTTTTTTTATAATTTTCTTATTTTTCCTTTATTTTATATAGCTATTTTAAGCCAAAATTCTTATTTATTTAGAAAATACTTCAATTTTATGATGCTCAAATAATATTTCAAATTTTTCAATTTTTTAGAACACCATTTCCTTCATTTTGGTACAATTTGATGATTTTTTGAATTAATTTTTTGAAATAATTTACATTTTGAGAAAATATGTTTAAAACTTTTAAAGCATGACTTTTATTTTTCTTAAGATCCTTTGACCGAATTAAACCTACCTAACAAGATTTCATAATTTTTAGGCCTTTACTTTTTATTTTTATAAATTTCTTTTAATTATAATATTAGTAAATCTCGTAGAAAATTAGAGTTTCAATCATAGAGAGGCCCTCTAACCCTGGAAAAATGAAAGGATGTATCCCATGTCAAGGGGAACAAGCTCTCATACTTTCAATTCATTTGGATAATTACTTCATTAATTATGATTTAGAGTATTTAATTTTTTTTAAATAAAAAACATGACAAATATTTTTTATTTTTGGTTTAATGAATTCTCCTCTGTTCACTGAGAACAGGGGTATTTTTATTTTAATTTTACGATTTAGTCTACACCAATATATGTTATTTTAAAGTTTCTGAATTATTTTAAATAAAAAATGCCCTATTTTCCTACTTATCCACGTCGGCGCCACGTCCCTGCTCGAAGTCGTTGAAGCCCACACGTCCTATTGTGATTCGCACCTGCCGTCTGCGTCAGCTGCCATGTGTCGCATGCTTTTTTGCACTGCTCTCTTGTTTGTGTTCATCTCGATTGTCCATCCAATATACGCTAAAACGGACGAAATCCATTCATCGTCCCCATCAGACTCAAACTAAGAGTCGTCCACACCAAAACCTCTAAATCTTGCTTGATACTTAACCAAATCAAGCGTGGTTTGTTCCTATACGTTCATCTAATTGAGACGAATACATCTTTACAGTTACATGCACATGAAATTAACAATTCTTTCACAAAAGCCTAAACCAAGCTCGGATTTGGGGGTTTTGGTCCATACCTTCGTCTAAGAGGTGCAGCCTCAATTGGAATTGTTCTTAACGATTGTTGTGAGCCAGTGAACCTTCACGAAGCTTCAATTTGAGCTCAGGTGAAGTCCTTGTAGGATTTTGATCAATGGGTGGTTCAGGTTTGGTCTTGTACTAGGTTGGAGGGCTTGAGAAGGACCAATTTCGATGGGAAATGTTATGGGGAAGCTTTTTAAGGGCTCAATTGGAAGTTTGGTGGAGGCTTGTGGTATGGATGTGAAATGCCCTAGATTTTGAGCTCAAAAAAAAGGCTGAACAGTGGGGGAGATGGTCTGAAAATGGTTAGAGTGTGCTTAGGAAGGTTGAGGGGAGGTCGAGTGATTTTGGCAGTGCTTCGCCTAAGCAAGTGTGTGTGTGTGTGTCCACTTTGGCAGTGAGAAGGTGCTTAATTTAGAGAGGGAGCCATGGTTGTCATCAAGGCAAGTCATGGTGGCCATGGGGCCGCTTAGATGGCGGGAAGTAGAGCCCCAATGGCCAATGGCAGTGAGCCAGCTCGGGTGAGTTTAATTTTAGGTTTTCCTCAATTTGGGCCTCTCAGTTTTGCCATTTTTTGGCAACTGAGGTGGCTAGCCGGCCAAGGGAAGTCACCTCCACATTATGGGAGGTCAGGTGTGGGGAGATGTGGAGTCAATTTGGTCTAATCATAGGTAATTTCAATTTTCCCCAAAATGGCTAATGGGTTGGGTAAACACTGCTCAGGAATCAACTTTCTCGACTGCATCGCTTCTGCATATCGATCCTAAGCTTTTGAACTGACAAATTTGCTTGAATAGAAATCGGACTTCCCATTGCTCCTCTTCATTTTTGGTGTCATTTTATAAAAATCACTTAAAATTCACAATAAATCCTAAACTCAAGTCTAAATCACTAAACTTAACTTCCAAAAGCTTAAACTATCATTTTCATGTATTTTCCATATATTTTTCTTACTTTTTCATAATGAACAATGATTTTTGGATAATTTCACAATGTACTCTAAATATATGATGAAAATAAAAAAATTTTACATAGAAGTGAAGTTCTCACCTTGAGAAGATGAAATTTATCAAATTTGGTTCAATTCCACCAAGAAATCTTCAACTTTGGAGGTGCCATAAATCCAAAATCAAAAACACCAGAGTAAGAAGACGATGGTGGGGGGGTAAAAATGGCAATTTTCAGTTCAATTTTTCATTTTCAACCGTTCACAAACCAGTTTTAGTAAACCGATGCTTAAACGTGACTAGTTTGGCCCTAAGGCACCTACCTCTCGGGTAACCAATGCTTAAGCGCGGGGCGCTAGTGCACAATTTTGGATATTTTTTTATTTTTAAGTTAAATGCACATCAAGCCTAATTCATCCATCCCTAAATGGTTGTAAAAATCTTAATAACTATTTTCTTCCCCTTCTATTCTCCTCTTTCTCAAAATTCATAATTTTGATTCAACATTAAATAACATATTTTTTCTTACACAAACAAATACTTTCATTAATTTTTCAAAACAAATACAAACACAATTTTTTTAATAAATACAAACATTTTCACAAACAACCTAATCCAAAGATTCTTGGATGATAACTCCTAAACACATCAATTCAAATTCAAAACAAACTTAACAAAACACAAAAAAAAAACACTAACTATGAACAAACAAACTAGACTCTGGAACTTAATTCTATTCTCCTTCCAGTGGAACATATCCCGACCTTTCACTTGTTTCTCCTGGGTCTGTCAGAATTTAGATTTGATAGAACGAATGATGGTGAAGAAGTCTCATTGAGTCTTTTTCAATCCACTTTTTTTTCAAGTGCATCATCGTGTCCACTTTTCTATATGACATGTATGGCTGAATTGCATTTTGAGTTTCCATCTAAATGCTCTAAGTGTGTGTTAGTCTCATTCACTTTTGCTTCAATTGAAGCCATGTCGGCCTCAATCTTTGCAGTCTTCTTCATTATTGCTTCTATACTAACTGCTATGAATCCATTGTATAAATCTTGCACAATTTGACTCACAAACCTCTTCTTAATGGCTTCTTCTTTCTTCTTCATTTCAATCTCCCAAGATGACATTTTTCCAAGTTCTCTCGCTCTTTTTTATCTTCACTTAGAATTTAGGATGAAAATTTGAAGTGGGGCAAAAATTTTCTTCATTCTCATGCTATTTGTAGGCCTTGGATGAAACTTAAACCCACTACTCATGTTCACAAACCACTAAACAATGCTTCAAGCCACCAAATCACACTTAATCCATCTAGAGTATTAATTCTACACATTTTTTTAACTACCTCGCTTAGGCGTCGAGTGTTGGCACTTAAGCGCCGGTGCTTATTTTAGCACAGGTTTGTTTAGCGTTAACTCGTTTAAGTCTTCATTTAAGGTCTTAGAATCCTCACTATATCATTATATATTCAAAAATACTACCAAATTTTTCTTAGTCAAATAGAATAATACAACATTTAAAATAAATACACACCGATAAATATTGGTTGCCTCCCACAAAATGCTTAATTTTACGTCGTCAGTCCGGCGTATTCAGTGCTTATTCTAGTTGATCCAACAACTTGAAATCATTTAATTTAAGTTAAACCCCTAAAGAATAGGGTTTCAGCCTGTGACCAATCCCTTTGATTATTTTTTCAATTTTAGGATCTTTGATATCCACAGCTCCATATGGATAAACTTTTATCACAACAAATGAGCTCATGCACCTGAACTTAAGTTTTCCCATAAAAAAAACTTAATTTTGCATTATATAATAAAACTTGTTGCTCTGGCTCAAAATTTTTAGTATGAATCCTGCGATCAAGCCAGATCTTCATCTTTTCTTTATAAATCTAAGCACTCTCATAAGATTCATTCCTTATCTCTTCAAGCTCATTTAATTGTAATAATGTTTTCTCACAAGCATCTTTGTTTACCAAGCTTTTGGTTGAGGTTTAGTTTTCTCTCTTTAGTATCCTAGGGTCTAGCCATAGGGTTTTCCTGATGACTAATCCTAGAAAACTAGAAAAGGAACCCACGCCCTTAGAAACTCTAAACTCTCTCTTGCTCAACTTGAAGTTCCACATATTTATCCCAACCTCTAGAACTTAGTAGGTGGGGTCAGTATGGGGGATCTCAAGTAGAGTCCCCATAGGACTGCTTGACCTTAGGGCTGACTCTGGGTGTTGGTCTAGAGCTAGTTCACTCACTTGCACTTTCTATCACCTATATCCACTAGCAACCCTAAACCCAAAAATGTTGACTTTGATCCCTTGATCTTTTGGGAGACTCATGTAGATGGTCCCCTAGACCCACTTGCCTTAGGCAAGGGTTTAGCTAAGACCTGTAGATAGAGGACCCAAATGAGGATTTCATTGGTCCATAACTCATTAAGGTGCTTGGCACCTCAAATCCACCCAAATTACCTAAACACCCCCAAACCCCAAATTTGACTAAAATTCTCAATTTCACCCAAGATACCCAAATTTGTTCAAAAATTATTTCAACCATTCAACATTACCAAAATTGTCCAAAATAACCAAAAAATTCCAAAATTACCAAATTACCCTCAAATTATCAAATTACAAAAATACCCTTGGTAGCCCAAAATTTCCCAAAACATCCAAAATCACTTCAAANGTGTAGATTGTCCCCTAGACCCACTTGCCTTAGGCAAGGGTTTAGCTAAGACCTGTGGATAGAGGACCCAAATGAGGATTTCATTGGTCCATAACTCATTAAGGTGCTTGGCACCTCAAATCCACCCAAATTACCTAAACACCCCCAAACCCCAAATTTGACCAAAATTCTCAATTTCACCCAAGATACCCAAATTTGTTCAAAAATTATTTCAAACCATTCGACATTACCAAAATTGTCCAAAACAACCCAAAAATTCCAAAATTACCAAATTATCCTCAAATTATCAAATTACAAAAATACCCTTGGTAGCCCAAAATTTCCCAAAACATCCAAAATCACTTCAATTGTCTTCAAAACCAATTTAGACCCTTCAATTGGACCCAATTTGGCCAAGTTGATCATTTTGACCAAAAGCCCCAAATTACCTTTAAAGGCCCACTTTCTCTAAATTCACCTCACATACCCATCAATTTGGCTCCAATACTCTCCATTTGCAATTGTAAACTCAAATTAATCTTTCATATGATCAATCCAAACTAAATCTAAGTTTAATTGATCCATGGTTTGAGCTCAATTTTGATCCAAATTAAACCCCCAATTTTGACCATATGACTTAACCCCACCAAATTGAACCCNCAAATTCACCTCACATACCCATCAATTTGGCTCCAATACTCCCCAATTGCAATTGTAAACTCAAATTAATTTTTCATATGATCAATCCAAACTAAATCTAAGTCTAATTGATCCATGGTTTGAGCTCAATTTTGATTCAAATTAAACCCCCAATTTTGACCATATGACTTAACCCCACCAAATTGAACCCCATAGTCTACTCAATTTGCNTGAAAAGTATCATTAATCTCCCTCTCCAAATCAAGTATTTCTTCTTGTTCTAACCTTGATAGATGATCATCTATTTGATTATCAGTCATTTTCCTATCGACTACTACAAAGTCAAACTCTTGTATCAGAAGTATCCATCAATTAATCTTAGTTTTGTATCCTTCTTTTGCATCAAATATTCAATAGCAGAATGGTCAGTATGCACAACACATTTAGTTCCAATTAAATATGATCTAAACTTATCAAAAGTATTCACAATGACTAATAACTCTCTTTCAGTGGTGATATAGCTAATTTGAGCATCATTAAGAGTCTTACTAGCATAATATATGATATTGAAAATCTTATCATATTTCTGCCCTAAAATAACTATAATTGCTTAATCACTAGCATCACACATTAATTCAAAAGGTTTCTCCCAGTCCGGTGAAACTATTATATGAGCAATGATCAATTTTTCCTTTCAAGTTTCAAAGGCTTCAAGGCAATCTTGGTTAAAGTCAAACTTTGCATCTTTTTCTAGAAGTTGGCATAAAGACTTAGTAATTTTTGAAAATCTTTGATATTTCACCTATAAATTCTAGCATATCCTAAAAAGCTCCTAACTCCTCTTACAGTAGTAGGTGGAGGTAGGTTCGATATAACCTGAATTTTTGCAGGATCTACTTCCATGCAATTTTTTGAAATTTTATGTCCAAGAACAGTTCCTCATGCAACCATAAATTGACATTATTCTCAGTTCAAAATAAGATTAGTCTTTTCACAACGTTCTAGAAATTTTTTTAATTTATTTAAACATATTTCAAAGGAAGTTCCTAACACAGAATAATTGTCCATAAAGACTTCAATCCCTTTTTCAATCAAATCACTGAAAATTGACATCCTACATCTTTGAAATGATGGAGGTGCATTACATAATCCAAAAGACATTCGCCGAAAAGCAAAAGTTCCATAAGGACTAGAAAATATTGTTTTCTCTTGATCCTCAGGGGAATATGTATTTGGTGATAACTGGTATATCCATCTAGAAAACAAAATTATTTATGCCCAGCCAATCTATCCAACATCTGGTCCAAAAAGGGTAAAAGAAAATGATCATTTCGGGTGACAGAATTTAATTTTATATAATCTATGCAGATTCACATCCAGTGACTTGTCTTGTTGATATTAATTCATTATGCTCAATTGTCACTATAGTTACACCTCCTTTCTTTGGAATACAGTGGATTAGACTCACCCAAGCACTATCTAAAATAGGATATATTATTCCTGCATCTAACCATTTTATAATTTCTTTCTTAACTACTTCTTTCATCATATATTTTAATATTCTTTGAGGACCAGTTCTTGGTTTATGTTGATCTTCCAATAAAATTATATGCATAAAGATTGAAGGAATGCTTCATTTAATATTAGTTAATGTCCATTCAAAGGATTTCTTATATCTTTTTAAAGTTTCTAACAACTGTTGTTCTTGTGCATCAGTTAGTTTTGAGGATACTATGACAGGTAGTGTAGATGAATCTCTCAAGAATACATACTTCAAATATGTAGGAAGTGTTTTCAATTCTAGTTCAGGGAGTTTCTTAATAAATGAAATCAATATGTTGTCATTTTCTGTAGGATCTAACATTTTAAATTTTTCCTGAACATATTTAAGTTCTTCTGTACTCACGTACATAGACTCATCTTGGATTTTATCCTTATCTTGATATTCTATATATTCCTTTTTAAATTTGCTTTCATATGTCTTTTTAAAATATTCATGGCTAAATACTCATTAATATCCATTCCGAACCATTCAATCTCTTATTCTTTTGCAGGGTATCTCATTGATTTTGCAATATTAAATGTAATCTCTTGATCGATAACTCTCATAGTTAGTTCTCCTTTTTGCACATCTATCAAAGCTCTTCTAGTGGCTAGGAATGGTCTTCCTAAAATAATATAAATTTCTTTTTCTTCCTCCATATCTAATACAATAAAGTCTACAGGAAAGATAAATTTATCAACCTTTACTAAAACATCTTATATAACTCCTTTAGGATAGATAATCAAATGATCAGCTAACTGAAGAGTTACAGTTGTAGGTTAAATATCTCATAAGCCCAACCTTCTGAAAATTGATAACTGCATAAGATTAATACTGGCTCCTAAATCACATAAAATTTTTCCCTAAAATCATTTGCCAATAGCATATAGACTTGTAAAACTTCCAGGATCTTTAAGTTTTTCATGAAGCTTCTTTTAAATTATAGCGCTACACTCTTCACTGAGTGCAACAGTCTCATTACCTACAAACTTCCTTTTATTATTAAGTAAATCCTTCATAAACTTTACACAGTTTGACATTTGTTCCAAAGCTTCAACAAATTGAATGTTTATCGTCAATTTCCTCAAAATTTCCAAAAATTTTGAAAATTGATTATCTTTATACTTCTAATTCAATCTTTGAGGAAATGGAGGTGGTGGTCTTTCTACAATGATTTTCATTGGTTTAATAGGACTTTCTGACTCACAATGAAAATCTTCACCAAAATTTTCATTTTCCTCCCCATCTTTTTCAATTTCAACTTCTCGTTGAACTCTTTCTTCTAATTCTTTTCCACTTTTTAGTTGAATAGCTTTAATTTGCTCCTTGCTCTGATCTTTAGGATTTACTTCAATATTACTAGATAATGTTCCTGGAGGTCTATTGCTAAGTGTTGTAGAAATACATCCCAATTGATTTTACATGTTTCTGATTTTAGCTCCTTGACTCTGTAATTGATTTCCCATTTGCAATATCAATTCTTCCATTGATAAATTTTTCTCCTTAATTTGCAAATTATTAAATTTTGAGGGGTAATAAGGTTTATAAGCTTGATTGCCTTGATTGTTGGAGCTTCCCAATGGGTTCCGAACATTATTTCCCCATTATGGATTTGTAGAATTCGAGTTATTGTTACTCCAACTGAAGTTTGGATGATTCTTCCAACAGGATTATAATAATTGGCATTAGGATGATTAGAACGATTGTTTATTGCATTCAAAGTCTCAAAATAAGTTTGAGATTCTATCATTTGTCCAAATGAGTTCTCCTCAAGCACAAATGCTATTTGAGAATAATTAATTCCATATTAATATATCTTTTTTGATATAGCGGTTATTGAAGCAACTAATATAGATATTGTATCAGAATCATGAATACTAGCTACTCTTTTTAGATTTACCCTTTCTATGGGCCATTAAAAATTATTAGTAGTCATCTCTTCAATTAATGAATATGCTTCATCGAATGGTTTTGACATTAAAGATCCACCAGAGCAGCGTTAATTATTCATCTAAGAGATCCAATCAATCCATTACAAAAAGTTTGAATTATTAACAAATCTGACAATGCATGGTATGGATACTTCTTAAGGAGATCTTTAAATCTTTCTCAGGCTTCATAAATTGATTCCCCTTCAAACTGACAAAAAAATGTAATATCATTTCTTAGCTTAGCAATTTTTTAAGGTGGAAAATAATTAGATAAAATTTTTTGTGATAAATCTCCCCAAGTTCTGTTAGATATGGGTTTTAACGAGTTTAACCATGCCTTAGCTTTATCCCTCAGTGAAAAAGGAAAAAAATTTAAGTCTGACAGCATCATTCGACACTCCATCATATTTAAATGTAGCACACAATTCTAGAAAACTAGCAAGGTGTAAATTGGGATCTTCAGTTGGTGTTCCCTCAAACTGATTGTTTTGTACCATTTGGATAATAACATGTTTAAGCTCAAATAAATTGGTTGCTACAACAGGGTTTTGTATACTCAAATGAATTTCATCAGCTGTAGGATTAGCATAATC
>JXCR01094700.1:278449-335032 GCA_002079205.1 Phalaenopsis hybrid cultivar
GAAGTTTGAAGTTAAACTACTCAAGTGAAATGCTACAAAATATGTAGATGTACGACTACAATAGTTAAGTTAAACTAGATGCTAAACTTTCAAAAATAAAATTGCTGAAATAAAACAAAGGTTTTTGTTGACAAAAAATTCAAGTATGAGAAAATACCCTTCCCATTTACAAAGAAAATATGGCTTGTGAAGAAATTAAAATCATTGAAAATTATATTTAATGACCGTCTTGTGTCAAATAGAAGCAAACCTATTCTCTACCCTCTTCCGAGAGCTATAAAGATCATTGACTAATCCAAACTTTTGTTCCTAATTCCGTGGTTAGGCTGGGAGGATACCGGCTGTCACTCCAGAGCTCCCACTACTCCCTCACCTGAGGGCTAACATTAATTTCCAATCAACTCAACCAAATTGGGGATTCTAATCTATCACATTAAAATCTTCCAATTCTACATCCAACGAAGTATATTTCCATATTTATTTGCACTCAATCTTATGGATGACATACTCTCCCATGAAATCAAATGTGATTCTCCCTTTATTGTAGAAAACATATCCCCTTTTTAGGACATATGTTTCTCAACACATTTTAACAATTAAATTGGTCAGATCAAAAAGTAAATGAAGATCGAAGTTCAAATCATCACAAATTATTGACATTTAAAACCGTAAAAAATAAAATCAATTCTTCACAAAACCATTTCTACAAAGTAGGGAGAAGGATAAAGAAGACTACTCAGAATTCATGAGAAGGACTTCATATATAAAAATAAGTTTACAAACAAAAGAAATGAAAAATACAACTTATCTCACAGTCCTTCTCAAGCAGATCCTTAGAAGTTCTCTCCAAGTCTTTCTCTCTTTACAAGCACTCTCAATTCTCTCTTAAAAGTGTAATGAAGAAGAAATCTCTCACCTTCCCTCTCCTCTTACAACCCTAGAAGACAATTTCCAAACCCTTGACTTTCTCTCTCTATCTCTTCCTCTTGGTTCTCACGCACTTCTCTTTTTTTCCTTTTTTTGCCCCCTAGAAGTCTTTCTCCAACTTTATTTTATTTTGGGCTGCCATCTCTAAAAAGAAATTCAATTTCCTTTCAAAATTTAAAAGTCAAACCTTTGAATTCAAAAGATGTGTCTCTTTGATCTAAGAGTCAAATCCCTTCAAATTAGAACATTCAAAAGTGTCTAGATGCATTGAATCACTCCATAGGGTGTTTAGAACAAGTGTCTTTTTTAAAAATTCGAGCAAAATTCATCTTGAACTGCCTTAATTTGAAAAATTTGCACCTGGCGCATCATGTGTCAGTGCTCTGGATTTTGGCGCATCAAAATTGGTTGTTTTTGCTCCAAATTTTGCTCCTTTTGCCATTTTTGTTCCAAATGCCTAAAAATGGTATACCTACAACAAAAACACAAAAATACCTTTATTTAAAATACAATGTCACCAAAAATAGACATAAAAAGGGTACTTAAAACAATATGTTATTTTTGTGTATCAAAGGGGCACATAATCTTGTTAAAGAGGTTCATGATGGACTGTGTGGTGCACACTATCAGGACCAAATTGAAGGTGAAGATCAAGAGACTAAGCCACTATCGGCTTGCTGTGATGACAGACTGCATGGAAACGACCAAAAGGCGTCATTAGTGTCAAAGACATGGGGTGGTCCTACACCAACCACTGAATGTGTTGAACCCAACTGTCATCTTATGGTCATTCGAGTGTTGGGGTACGGATATAATGGCTCCAATAGACCCCCCTTCTTCTAAAGGACACAAATTTATTCTTGCAGCAATATATTATTTCTTGAAATGGGCAAAAGAGATTCCGCTATGGGAAGTGACATCACATCATGTTCTACAGTTTCTCAAGAACCAGGTTGTTTATCGTTTTGGGGTATCGCACAGGATAATCACAAAAAATGGAACAGCATTCAAGAGCACCAAAATCAACAACTTCATCATGCGACATGGTATAGATTGAAGGTATTCAACGATCTACTTTCTAAGAGCAAACGACCTGGCAAAAGCTTTCAACGAAACACTAGTAAAAATTTTAAAGAAAACCCTCGACACCAATAAGAGACAATGGCATGAGAAGTTATTGGAGGCATTGTGGGCCTATAAGACAATGATCAGGACATCCACTGGCTCCACAACATATACTCTATTGTATGGGCCTGAAGTCGTACTCCCTTTAGAAATACAATTGCCTTCTCTTCGAGTGGTCGTGGAAAACAAGATTACTACAGAGGATAACTCCAGACTTCGATTAGAAGAATTAGAAAGCTTAGAAGGATGAAGGCTGGCAGCGCAAAAAAAGTTATAGCTTTATCAAGCCAAAAGGGTTCAATCCGACGATAGGTTGGTCCGCCCAAGGACTTTTAAGGTTGGTGAGCTTGTTCTAGTCCTCACAAGACTTATCCTTGCACATCGAAAGATAAGTGGAAAATTTGAGCCTACTTGGGAGGGATTGATACACATAAAATA
This sequence comes from Phalaenopsis hybrid cultivar, assembly GCA_002079205.1. Taxonomy (NCBI): domain Eukaryota; kingdom Viridiplantae; phylum Streptophyta; class Magnoliopsida; order Asparagales; family Orchidaceae; genus Phalaenopsis; species Phalaenopsis hybrid cultivar. The sequence goes on from JXCR01094700.1 coordinate 280,940, forward strand.
TATAATGTTCTTAGACACAGTTTTATACTTATTTTTGAGATATAACGCTTTAATGGAAGGTATTTGTGTGTTTTTATTTTAGGTACAAGAAAAAAGGTGAAAAATGCTAAAATGAGTAAAAAAAGATCAAATTTGGAGCAAAAGTGCAAAAGAGTTTTGGCGCCTAAGAGCCAGATTCGGTGCTTAAGCACCGGTGAAATAGAGAAGGCCATGTCTAAGCATTAGAGGCCCCACACTTAAGCACCATAAGTAGTTATGTGACGGTTTAATTCACTTTGTTGAATTTTTAAGGGACATTTGAGGCATCTATTGGCTAAAGAGGGTGGTTATGACCACTAGAAATGAAAATATAATTAAAAGACTTGTGAATGGAGGCATCCCTTGGATAATACTTCAAATTTGGACACATTTTGAAGAGTTTCCAAGGCACGACTAGGACATTTATAAAAGAAAGAAGATGAGGCTTTAGACGTGTGCTTGAAAAAGGGGAGCCTTGAGAGGTTCTTGAAGAAGTTTGTGGAGGAAAGTTTGGAGAGATTTTCAGGCACCACAAATTTACTTTATCCTTTTTGTTTTTAATTTTAGTATGAGAGTTAAGAGTGTTGTAAATGAGAAGAGATTTAAAGGAACTTCAAGAGTTTGGTGGAAGATTTGAGATAACTTTTTATCTTTGTTTTTAAACTACTTTTGGTTTTAATCGAGAATTCTTGTTGGTTTGACAATGATTTCTACTTTTAAACTAAATTGTGGTTTTGATTTCAACATAGATTCTGAGTAGTTTTCCTTATCTTTCTCCTTAAAATGATAAGTAATTAAAGTGTTGGATGGATAACGGAGAGTATTGATCTTTAATGTTGGAAGAAGTTGTGATGATTTAAATCCATGCACTTCATATGGAGAGTATTGTCTTTAATGATGGAAGAAGTTATGATGATTTAATTCCATGCACTTCATTTACTTCTTGATCTGATCTATCTAGATGTTAAAATTTGTTGTGAGAATATGTAAGAACCCGACTGGTATTATCTCAGTTAACAATTAGAAAGAATTACATGAGGTTGTATGAATGAGAATGTAGTTCATATGATTGAGTGCAAATAAATTTGGAAATAATCATTGAAGGGTGTAGAGTTAGAAGAATTTAAAGTGACAGGTTAAAACCCCCAACTTGGTTTTAAGAATCACATGAGGTTATATGAATGAGAATGTAGTTCATATGATTGAGTGCAAATAAATAGAGAATCCTTGAAGGGTGTGGAGTTAGAGAACTTTAAAGTAACAGGTTAAAGCCCCCAACTTGGTTTGTTGTTTTAGGTTCTAATAAGAGATTTTAACCCCCAGGTGAAGGGAATCGAGGGAACACTAGAATGAGAGCTGGTTTCTTCCCTGCCTAGCCTGTCTTCAGAACTATTCAAACTTTAAATTAACCAATATTCTTTATAGCATCTATAGTAAGGGTAAAGAATAATATTGCTTCTATTTGCCACCACAAATTGCATACTTCTACAACATAATTCCTATACTTATTATTGCTTCATGATAAAGAGGAAGATATTCCACATTCAATGGTTCTCTTTTACATAAACTCAAGTTATCTTTAGAAGTTTTTATTATTTTGTCAAAATATCAAAAATACTAAAGAGATTTGAATTTTAATTACTGTAAAAACATCAATAATTTAAGTAATTGTCTTTTTAAAATAGAAATTTTGTTGTTTAATTGTACATATTGTGAAATTCTCGTGGGTTTGATATTAAGGTCTTAATAAAAAATTCTTATATTACTTGATAACGATACGTATACTTGTGTAGTATCCCAATATATATAAATTAATAAGTTAAATTCTTATTTTCCTTAGGATTAAGTTTTTGGTACTGTTGTAAAGTAAGGAAATATAAGTGAAAATATAATCAAAGACATTTTTATACTGTAACATATAAATAATCAGGATCAAGTTTTTGCGATGTTGCCTGGGAATTGATTGAAAGCAAATTTCTATTTTATAAAGTCTTATCTAAACTTTAAGAGTTATTATAGGAATACCTTTTTATACTATTTTGTTTTTTTGTGTGTTTTATTGTATATTACTTTATGTTAGTGTATGCGTAGTTCAGGTTCTGAAGGACTAGTGCCCTGCGATTCTGAATTAGAGAGAACTGTTAAGAAAATAAAAAAAACTAAAAAAATTAACAATTTTGATAAATCTAAAAAAATTACAGAAATGACAAACCAAAATGATCAAAATGCTGAAATTTATCAAGAATTTAGACCTTTACAAGATTATGCCAACCCTACGGTAGATGAACTTCATTCTAGTATTCAAAAACTCACTGTAGTGGCTAATTCATTTGAACTTAAATCTGTTATTATCCAAATGATATCAATAATCAATTTTGGGGATCACCAACTGAAAATCCAAATTTACATCTTGCCAATTTTTTAGAATTATGCGCTACATTTCAATATGATGGTGTATCCAATCATGCCATAATACTTAAATTATTTCCTTTCTCACTGAAGGATAAAATTAAGATGTGGTTAAATTCGTTAGCACATGGATCTATCAGAACTTGGGGTGATTTAGCACAAAAATTTCTTGCTAAATATTTTTCGCCACCAAAAAATGCGAAGCTTAGAAATGATATTACATTTTCTTAATCAGTTTGAAGGGGAATCTATTTATGAAGCATGAGAATGATTTAAAGAACTCTTAAGAACTATACCAGATTGGTTAATAATTCAAACCTTTTATAATGGATTAATTGGTTCTCTTAGATTTATTTAGATTGGTTAATAATTCAAACCTTTTATAATTGATTAATTGGTTCTCTTAGATCTATTATCGTATTGATTAATAATTCAAATTTTTTATAATGGATTAACTGGATCTCTTAGATCTATTATCGATGCAGCTGCTGGTGGTTCATTGATGTCAAAACCATTTCATGATGCTTATGCTTTAATTGAGAAAATGGCTACCAATAATTTTCAATGACATTTTGAGNAATTTCAAAACCATTTCATGATGCTTATGCTTTAATTGAGAAAATGGCTACCAATAATTTTCAATGACATTTTGAGAGGGTGAATCCTAAGAAAATAGCCAATATTCATGAATCTGATGCATTTAATATGTTAGCCAATCAAGTTGCTGCAATTTCAAGGAAGTTGGACCAATTTAGAATGATTTTTTTCTCAACCAATTTCTATGATTGAAGAGAATTCATTAGGCCAAATGGTAGATTCTCAAGCATCATTAGAAACTTTCAATGTCATAAATAACAAGTAGAATAACCCATATCCAACATATTATAACCTAGGTTGGAAGAACCATCCTAACTTTAATTGGAATAATACTACGGGTGTTTATAATTAACAATGGGGGAACAATCAAGTAAACCCATTGGGAAACTGGAACAACCAATAGAATAATAATTATAGATCTACATATCCTCCAGGTTTTAACATTAATCCACAATTTAAGGAGAAGAAGTTATCTATAGAAGAAGTAGTGTTACAAATAGGAAGAGCTACAATTAGAAATATTGAAAATCAACTTGGACAAATAGCAAATTCATTAATAATAGATCCCAAGGAACACTTCCTAGTAATACTAAAACAAATCCAAAAGACTAGAATAAAGAGCAAGTAAAAGTTGTTCAACTTAGAAGCGGAAGAGAGTTGGAATATAGGGTTTAAAAAGAAACTGAAGTAGAGAGAGAAGAAATTGAAGAATCAAAAGAGGATGCTCCAAAAGATTTTGAAAGACTTATTTCTCCGCTGAATATTTTGGAAAAACTACCACCTCAATTTTCTCAGAGACTTCGTCAACAGAGGTTGGATAAATAATTTTCAAAATTTATGGAGCTTTTTAAGAAGCTTACCATTAATATTTCATTTGCTAAAGTCTTAGAACAAATGTCAAACTATGTTAAGTTTATGAAGAATGTTCTCAACAAGAAAAGGAAGTTTGAAGATAGTGAGACTGTTGCACTTAGTGAGGAGTGCAATGCAATTATTCAGAAAAAGCTTCTGAAAGGCTTAAAGATCCTGGTAGCTTTACTATTCCATGTGCGATAAGAGACAGATTTTATGGGAAAACATTATGTGGTTTAGGTGCAAGCATTAACCTTATGTCATTATCAATATTTAAAAGATTGAGATTAGGAGAAATAACTCCTACTACTATAACTCCGCAGTTAGCAGATCATTCAATAACGTACCCTAAAGGAGTTATATAATATGTACTAGTGAAAGTGGATCAATTAATTTTTCTTGTTGATTTCATTATACTGGATATGGAGGAAGATAAAGAGATACCTTTCATTTTGGCGAGACCTTTTTGCCATAGGAAGAGCAATGATAGATGTGCATAAAGGGGAATTAACTATGCGCATCAATGATCAAACTGTTACTTTTAAAATTTTAAGATCAATGAAATATCCTGCACAAAGTAAAGATGATGAATATTATAGAATGCATGTTATAAGATATCTGAGTGAATGTCCTTTCAAAACTAATTATGAAGAAAAATCTGAAGTAAAAGATTTGGAACATAAGAAAGAAGAGGAATTAGATCAATGTGAAGATCTTTTTAAGAAAGATTCAAATTATGTTCGAGAAAGTTATGAAATTTTGGACATAATAGAGAAAGATAAATCATTTTGTCCATCAATTGAAAAACCTCCAAAGCTTGAGTTGAAGTTACTTCCTGATCATTTAAAATATATCTTTTTAGTTGACTCATCTACTCTACCAGTTATAATTTCCTCAAAGTTAACAATGGAAGAAGAAGAAAGGTTGAAGAAAATTTTGAAAAATTTTAAGAAAGCCTTTAAATGAACAATAACTGATATTAAAGGAATCAGTCCTTCAATTTGTATGCATAAAATTCATATGGAAGAGAACTACAAACCCAGAGCTAATCCTTAAAGGAGATTGAATCTTGTTATGAAAGAAGTATTAAAGAAAGAAATTTTAAAGTGGTTAGATGCAGGAATTATCTACCCTATTTCAGATAGTACATGGGTTAGTCTAATTCACTGCATTCCTAAGAAAGGAGTAACTGTGACTGTGAATGAACATAATGAATTAATACCTACAAGACAAGTCACAAAGTGGCGAGTATGCATTAATTATAGAAAATTAAATATTGCCACTATGAAAGATCGTTTTCCACTCCCTTTCTAGATCAAATGCTGGATAGACTAGCTGGGCATAAATACTTTTATTTTCTGGATGGCCGGTTATCATCAAATTCAAATAACTCCTGAGGATCAAGGGAAAATAACTTTTACCAGTCCTTATGGTACATTTTCTTTTACAAGAATGCACTTTGGTTTATGTAATGCCTCTGCTACATTTCAAAGATGTATGATGGCAAATTATTGTGATTTAATTGAAAAAGGGATTGAAGTCCTTATGGATGATTTTCAGTGTTTGGAACTTCATTTGACTCATGTTTAAAATATTTATTAAAATTTCTTAAGCGCTGTAAAGAAACAAATTTGGTCCCTAAATTGGGAAAAATGCCAATTCATGGTAGCTTGAGGAACTGTATTAGGACATCAAATATCAGAAAATGATATTGAAGTATATCCTACTAAAATTCAAGTGATCGTTAATTTATCTTATCCAATAAATGTCAGGGAAATTAGGGGTTTTTAGGGCATGCAGGATTCTAAAGATGATATATTAAAGACTTTTCAAAAATTGCTAAGCTTTTATGCCATTTACTGGAGAAAGATGCAATTTTTAATTTTGATAAAGAGTGCCTAAAATCTTTTGAGTTAGTAAAAGAAAAATTAGTCACTGCACCAATTATAGTTTCACCAGATTGGGGAAAACATTTTGAACTGATGCGTGATGCTAGTGATTATGCTATTGGAGCAGTTTTAGGACAAAGATATGATAAAATTTTCAATGTAAGATATGATAAAATTTTCAATGTAATTTACTATGCTAGTAAAACTCTTAATGAAACTCATATTAATTATAGAACAACTGAAAAAGAGTGATTAGCAATAGTATATGCCTTTGATAAATTTAGAACATGTTTAATTAGAACTCATTGCATAGTGCATATAAATCATTCTGATATTAAATACTTAATGAAAAAAAGGATGCTAAACCAAGATTTATAAGATTGATTCTTCTTTTACAAGAGTTTGATTTTGTAATAGTAGATTGGAAAAGAATTGAAAATCAAATTGTTGATCATTTGTCCAGACTTGAATTAAAAAACCACTCTGTTTTTTAAAAAAATTAATAAACATTTTTCAAATGAAAAATTGTTCAATATTAATGAGTGGTGTGTTCCCTCGTATGCTGACATTGTGAACTTTCTTGTTAGTGATATTATACCCTATGGAATGACATACCAACATAAGAGGAATTTATTTCTGAAGCTAAAACTTATATTTGGGATGACCCATTTTTATCTAAACAAGGAAAAGATTTGATTATTCGAAGATGTGTACATTTAGAAGAAACTTATGAAATTATCCAAAAATGTCATAATTCTGATTTTGNTAACAATAGGGGAACAATCAAGTAAACCCATTGGGAAACTGGAACAACCAATAGAATAATAATTATAGATCTACATATCCTCCAGGTTTTAATAGTAATCCACAATTTAAGGAGAATAAGTTATCTATAGAAGAAGTAGTGTTACAAATAGAAAGAGCTACAATTAGAAATATTGAAAATCATTAAGTAATAGATCCCAAGGAACACTTCCTAGTAATACTGAAACAAATCCAAAAGATTAGAATAAAGAGCAAGTAAAAGTTGTTCAACTTAGAAGCGGAAGAGAGTTGGAATATAGGGTTTAAAAAGAAACTGAAGTAGAGAGAGAAGAAATTGAAGAATCAAAAGAGGATGCTCCAAAAGATTCTGAAAGACTTATTTCTCCGCTGAAAATTATTTTGGAAAAACTACCACCTCAATTTTCTCAGAGACTTCGTCAACAGAGGTTGGATAAACAATTTTCAAAATTTCTGGAATTTTTTAAGAAGCTTACCATTAATATTTCATTTGCTAAAGTCTTAGAACAAATGTCAAGCTATGTTAAGTTTATGAAGAATGTTCTCAACAGGAAAAGGAAGTTTGGAGATAATGAGACCGTTGCACTTAGTGAGGAGTGCAGTGCAATTATTCAGAAAAAGCTTCTGAAAGGCTTAAAGATTCTGGTAGCTTTACTATTCCATGTGCGATAAGAGACAGATTTTATGGGAAAACATTATGTGGTTTAGGTGCAAGCATTAGCCTTATGTCATTATCAATATTTAAAAGATTGAGATTAGGAGAAATAACTCTTACTACTGTAACTCCACAGTTAGCAGATCATTCAATAACGTACCCTAAAGGAGTTATATAAGATGTCCTAGTGAAGTTGATCAATTAATTCTTCTTATTTATTTCATTGTACTGGATATGGAGGAAGATAAAGAGATACCTTTCATTTTGGCGAGACCTTTCTGCCATAGGAAGAGCAATGATAGATGTGCAGAAAGGGGAATTAACTATGCACATCAATGATCAAACTGTTACTTTTAAAATTTCAAGATCAATGAAATATCCTGCAAAAGGTAAAAATGATGAATGTTATAGAATGCATGTTATAAGATATCTGAGTGAATGTCTTTTCAAAACTAATTATGAAGAAAAATCTGAAGTAAAAGATTTGGAACATAAGCAAGAAGAGGAATTAGATCAATGTGAAGATCTTTTAAGAAAGATTCAAATTATGTTCGAGAAAGTTATGAAATTTTGGACATAATAGAAAAAGATAAATCATTTTGTCCATCAATTGAAAAACTTCCAAAGCTTGAGTTGAAGTTACTTCCTGATCATTTAAAATATATCTTTTTAGCTGATTCCTCTACTTTACCAGTTATAACTTCCTCAAAGTTAACAATGGAAGAAGAAGAAAGGTTGAAGAAAATTTTGAAAAATTTTAAGAAAGCCTTTAAATGAACAATAACTAATATTAAGGAAATCAGTCCTTCAATTTGTATGCATAGAATTCATATGGAAGAGAACTACAAACCCAGAGCTAATCCTTAAAGGAGATTGAATCCTGTTATGAAAGAAGTATTAAAGAAAGAAATTTTAAAGTGGTTAGATGCTGGAATTATCTACCCAATTTCAGATAGTACATTGGTTAGTCCAATTCACTGCATTCCTAAGAAAGGAGGAGTAACTGTGACTGTGAATGAACATAATGAATTAATACCTACAAAACAAGTCACCAGGTGGCTAATATGCATTAATTATAGAAAATTAAATCTTGCCACTATGAAAGATCATTTTCCACTCCCTTTCTAGATCAAATGCTGGATATACTAGCTGGGCATAAATAATTTTATTTTCTGGATGGATATACTAGTTATCACCAAATTCAAATAACTCCTGAGGATCAAGGGAAAATAACTTTTACCAGTCCTTATGGTACATTTTCTTTTACAAGAATGTCCTTTGGTTTATGTAATGCCTCTGCTACATTTCAAAGATGTATGATGACAAATTATTGTGATTTAATTGAAAAAGAGATTGAAGTCTTTATGGATGATTTTTCAGTATTTGGAACTTCATTTGACTCATGTTTAAAATATTTATTAAAATTTCTTAAGCGCTGTAAAGAAATAAATTTGGTCCCTAAATTGGAAAAAATGCCAATTCATGGTAGCTTGTGGAACTGTATTAGGACATCAAATATCAGAAAATGATATGGAAGTATATCCTACTAAAATTCAAGTGATCGTTAATTTATCTTATCTAACAAATGTCAGGGAAATTAGGGGTTTTTTAGGGCATGCGGGATTCTAAAGATGATATATTAAAGACTTTTCAAAAATTGCTAAGCTTTTATGCCATTTAGTGGAGAAAGTTGCAATTTTTAATTTTGATAAAGAGTGCCTAAAATCTTTTGAGTTAGTAAAAGAAAAATTAGTCACTGCACCAATTATAGTTTCACTAGATTGGGGAAAACATTTTGAACTGATGTGTGATGGTAGTGATTATGCTATTGGAGCTATTTTAGGACAAAGATATGATAAAATTTTCAATGTAAGATATGATAAAATTTTCAATGTAATTTACTATGCTAGTAAAACTCTTAATGAAACTCATATTAATTATAGAACAACTGAAAAAGAGTGATTAGCAATAGTATATGCCTTTGATAAATTTAGAACATGTTTAATTAGAACTCATTGCATAGTGCATATAGATCATTCTGCTATTAAATACTTAATTAAAAAAAAGATGTTAAACCAAGATTTATAAGATTGATTCTTCTTTTACAAGAGTTTGATTTTGTAATAGTAGATTGGAAAGAAATTGAAAATCAAATTGTTGATCATTTGTCCAGACTTGAATTAAAAAACCACTTAGTTTTTTTAAAAAAAATTAATAAACATTTTTCAGATGAAAAATTGTTCAATATTAATGAGTGGTGTGTTCCCTAGTATGCTGACATTGTGAACTTTGTTGTTAGTGATATTATACCCTATGGAATGACATACCAACAGAAGAGGAATTTATTTCTGAAGCCAAAATTTATTTTTGGGATGACCCATTTTTATATAAACAAGGAAAAGATCTGATTATTCGAAGATGGAAATTTATTTCTGAAGCTAAGCCTTATTTTTTGGATGACCCATATTTATATAAACAAGGAAAGGATCTGATCATTCGAAGATGTTGTACATTTAGAAGAAACTTATGAAATTATCCAAAATGTCATAATTCTGATTTTTGGGGTCATTTTGGTGTTGATAAAATAACATAAAAAATTTTATAATATGGATTCTATTGGCCTACTATCTTTAGAGATATTAATGCTTTGATACACCAAAAATATATGCATTTTTAGACCCATATTATAAAATTATTTTTGGTGATATTGCACCTTAATAGAAGGTATTTTGATGGTTTCTTACAGGTTGTTGATTTTTAGGACTTAAAGCAAAAAGGAAGCAAAAAGAATGAAATTTGGAGTCAAAATGACGTTTTTGAAGAATTAATCAATGTCGACCGCGCCAAGGGCAGCGTCGATGGTGCAGAACAACAGAACAGCTAAAATTTTTACTCAGTGTCGACGACGCCAGAACTAGCACCGACGGCGCCAAAGGCAGTTTAGCCCCTGTTTCTAGAAGGTTCGATGTATTTGGATGATATTTAAAGAGATTTTGGAGGCACCTAACCAACCTCGGGCTTNTAATTATTTTTGGTGATATTGCACCTTAATAGAAGGTATTTTGATGGTTTCTTGCAGATTGTTGATTTTTAGGACTTAAAGAAAAAAGGAAGCAAAAAGAATGAAATTTGGAGTCAAAATGACGTTTTTGAAGAAGTAATCAACGTCGACCGCGCCAAGGGCAGCGTCGATGACGCAGAACAACAGAACAGCTAAAATTTTTACTCAGTGTCAACGACGCCAGAATTAGCACTGACGGTGCCAAAGGCAGTTTAGCCCCCGTTTCTAGAAGGTTCGATGTATTTGGATGATATTTAAAGAGATTTTGGAGGCACCTAACCAACTTTGGGCTTTATATGGGGTCAAAATTCATCAGGAAAGTGACTCCTTTTCACTCCAAGACATTCATTCACGCTCCATTTTTGTCATTCTTCATAATCCATCTTCATTCCACCACCATATTGGAGTCCATTAGTGATTTTTATTTTATAGTTTAGATTTTTTGAGGTGAGATTAGTGTGAAACTTTCTGTAAGAGTGTTGGAGAAGGAGAAAAGTGAGAGATATCTTCTTCTTGCATTTCTAAGGAAAGACTACAAGGGATTTGCTTTGAGAAAGAGTTTCAGATAAGTTTTGTTTGTTTATTAGTGTTATATGAAATTTCTTTTATATATGAAATTTATGTTTTTTTGTGTCTTTATCATGAAGTCTGAGTATTTGACTTTATCTTTCTCCCTACTCTGAGATATGGTGAAATGAAGAGATAATATGATGTGTCAATATTAAAAATATAAAATACTTTATCTTTCTCCCTACTCTAAGATATGGTGAAATGAAGAGATAATATGGATGTGCCAATATTAAAATATAAAATAAATTGTGACTATGAGATATGATGAAATGAAGAGATAAAATGAATGTGCCATAATTAAAATATAAAATAAATTGTGATGATTTTTACTCCAAACTTATTTTACATTTCAATTTGGCCAATTGAATTTTTAAAATATGTTGTGAAACATATGATCCGGTAAATGAAGTATGAGTTCTACAACAGAGTCAGGATCATATTTGATTTCATGGAGGAGAAATTCGTTCATGAAATTAAGTCCAAATAAATAGGGAAATATTCTTTATTGGGTGTAGAATTGGAGAATCTTTAGGGTGACCGAATAAAATCCTCAATTTGGTCTTAGTGTTTAAAAACTAAAGCGAGAGTTAGCCTTTTGGTGAAGGGAAGTGGGAGTCGATATCCTCCTAGCCTAGCCACGGATTTAGGGACTAAAACTAGGATTAACCAATGATTTTCTATGCACTGTATCAGCGTAGAGAATTTTAATTGCTCCTATTTGGCACAATACATATTATAAATTTTTATCTCATCTCATTTCACCAGAACTTCATTGTAGTGGGAAGAATGCTTTTTCACATAAGAAATCTTCATTACATAAACATAATTAGTAGATTAATATTTACTTTTTAAACTTTGCATTTCTGATTTGCTAATAGTTAAGTACTTTAGTTTTGATAGCATATCAACATTCAAAATTAGTGACAGTGATTTCATTTGATTTTCTGTAAATTTCCTAGTAAAACTTATATTTGTCAATTTACATTTTCTCTTTGGGATCGATATTTGGGGCTTGAATAGAAAGTCCTTTATTACTTGATAATGATACATATACTTGCGTAGAATCTCATTATTAATTGCCTATAATTATATATATTTTACACAACTTACTTTTCTTACAAGAATCAAGTTTTTGGCGTTGTGGTGGTGTCAACTTCATAAATCCTTATATATAAATAATCAGGATCAAGTTTTTGGCGTCATTGCGAGGGGAAGGTAATAGCTAAATTTAGGTAAATTAAATAGTTTTGATAAATTAAGAAAGTTAGAGAAAATATATATACTATAAAAATATATTGAAATAAAAAATCAAAAATCTAAAAAGAAATTTATTTAAGAGTATTTTTTTTAAAGAATTTTACTTTGCTTACTTTATTTGTTTATGCAAAATATTGGATCTGAAGGCTTAATACCTTACGATTCAGAATTAGAACATACTATTAGAATAACTAAAAAACAATAAAGAGAAATTAAAAATTTAAAAGAAATGGCAAATAACTTAGAAAATCCAATAAATGAGAATCGACAAGGATCTTTAAAATATTATGTGAATCCGACAGCAGATGAACTTCACTTGACTATTCAAAATCTTGATGTTGCTGCTAATTCATTTATGCTTAAACCTGGTATTATCCAAGTGATACAAAATAATTAGTTTGGAGGATCACTTACTGAAGATCCTAACTTACATCTTGCTAGTTTTCTTGAGATTTACGCTACATTTAAATATGACGGGATTTCTGATGATGTTGTTAGGCTTGAACTTTTTCCTTTTTCATTAAGGGATAAAGCCAAGGCTTAGTTAAATTCATTAGCACCTGGATCTCTTAGTAATTGGGGAGAACTATCACAAAAATTTTTGGCTAAATATTTTCTACCCTAAAAAATCGCTAAGCTTAGAAATGATATTACATCTTTTTGTCAGTTTGAAGGGGAATCAATATATGAAGCCTGGGAAGAATTTAAGATCTTCTTACGAAGTGTCCACATCATGCTTTACCAGATTGATTAATAATTCAAATATTTTACAATGGATTAGTAGGATCAAAAAATGTCCACACTATGCTTTACCAGATTGGTTAATAATTCAAACTTTTTACAATGGATTAGTAGGATCATTTAGATCTATTATAGATTATGTCCACATCATGATTTGCCAGATTGGTTAATAATTCAAACCTTTTATAATAGATTAGTAGGATCACTAATATCTATTATAGATGCTGCTGCGGGTGGATCATTAATGTCAAAACATTTTGATGAAGCATATTCTTTAATTGAAGAAATGGCTACTAATAATTTTCAATGGCCCTCTGAAAGGGTAAATCCTAAGAGAGTAGACAATATTCATGATTCTGATACAATGCCTATTTTGGCATCTCAAAGTGCTGCTATTTTTAAAAAGATTGATCAAATATGAGTGAATTATTCTCAAATACCCCCAGTATTAGATGAAAATTTACTAGGACAGATTATTGATACTTAACCATCTTATGAAACTTTAAATGCTATAAAAAATCAAAATAACAATCCCTATTCTAACTATTTTAAATCTGGATGGAAAAATCACCCTAATTTTAGTTGGAATAGTTATAAAAATCCGGTGAATCTATCCATAAATCTGAACAATAAAGGAAATCCTAATTTTTGACCTTATTATCCTCCAGGATTTAACTCCAATCCTAACCCACAAGTTAAGAAAAAGAAGTTAACGATGGAAGATGTGATGTTGAATTTGGAAAATCAAATACAAAATCAAGGGGCTGCTTTTAGAAATATTGAAAACCAATTAAGACATATTGCTACTGCACTTAGTAAGAGACCTTCTGGAATTCTTCTGAGTACTGTGGAAGTTAATCCAAAAGATCAAAATAAAGAGCAAATTAAAGCTATTCAATTACGAAGTGGAAAAGAAGTTAAAACAAGGATCGAAAGAGAAACTAAAGTTTATGAAGAGAAGGAAGAAATTAAAAATGATTAACATGAAAATGAACAAACACAGGTTTCTTTAGAAAAATCATTACCTCCATTTCCTCAAAGACTGAAGCAGAAAGATAAAGATAAACAATTTACAAAATTTTGGAAATCCTTAAGAAATTAACGATAAATATTTCTTTTATTGAAGCTTTGAAAAAAATACCAAGTTATGTGAAATTTATGATGGATGTACTAAATAAAGAAAGAAAGTTTACAGATCATGAGACTGTTGCACTCAGTGAAGAGTGTAGTGTTATTATTCAAAAAAAGCTTCCTAAAAAATTAAAAGATCCTGGTAGTTTTACCTTGTGCAATTGGTGAAAAGTTTTATGGAAAAGCTTTATGTGATTTAGGAGAAAGTATCAATCTTATGCCCTTATTGATCTTTAAATGTTTAAATTTGGAGAAATTTCCGCTACTACTGTAACTCTTCAGTTAGCTGATCGATCAATAACTTGTCCAAAAAGAGTTATAAGGGATGTACTAGCAAAAGTGGATAAATTTATTTTCCTTGTAGAATTTTTAGTACTGAATAAGGAGGAAGATAAAGTGATTCCTATTATTTTAGGGAGACCATTTCTTATAACAAGAAGAACTGTAATAGATGTGCAAAAAGAAGAATTAATAATGAGAGTTAATGATCAAGAAGTAAAATTTAGAGAGCTGTGATAGATGTGTAAAAAGGAGAATTAATAATGAGAGTTAATGATCAAGAAGTAACATTTAATAATACAAAAGCTATGAAATATCCTGCAATAGAAAAAGACAATGAATGTTTTAGGATGGAAGTTACTAATTATCGCTATGAAATATTCTGTAATAAAAGATAATTAATGTTTCAACAAAAGCTATGAAATATCCTGTAATAGAAAAAGATAATGAATGTTTCAGGATGGAAGTAGCTGATTATCTAAGTAATGAGCAGTTTGAGAATGAGTATGAAGATAAATTAAGCAAGGAGAAATTTTTTAGAATGAAGATGAAATAAAAAAAGAAGATTTGGATTATATTCAGGGAAAAATTGAAATGTTAAACTTGTTGGAAAACCATATTAAAAACTTATTCCTTCAAGTATTAAATCACCTGAACTTGAATTAAAGATATTACCTGCCCATTTAAAGTATGTATTTTTAGGAGATTCATCTACTATGCCTGTTATTATATCTTCTCAGTTAAATGAAATTCAAGAACAAAAGTTGATAGAAATGTTGAACAAGTATAAAAAGGCTTTTGGATGGGACCCTTCAATTTATATGCACAGAATTTTATTAGATGAGCAATATGAATTTAAAGTTGATCCTCACAGAAGATTAAACCCAAAAATGAAAGAAGTTGTTCAAAAGGAGATTTTAAAATGGTTAGATGTTGGAATTCTATATCCTATTTTAGATAGTCCTTGGGTAAGCACAATTCTCTGTGTTCAAAAGAAAGGAGGAGTGACTGTTGTGAGAAAAATGAATTAATATCAATAAGTTACTAGTAGGTGAATTTGTATTGAATATAGAAAGTTAAATATGGCCACCAGAAAAGATCACTTTCCTTTACCCTTTCTAGACCAAATTTTGGACAGATTGGCTAGGAATAAATATTATTGCTTTTAGATGGATATACCAATTATCATCAAATTTCAATTGCTCCAAAGGATCAAAACAAAACAACATTTACAAGCCCATATGGACATTTGCTTTTCGTAGAATGCCTTTTGGACTATGCAATGCACCAACAACATTTCAAAGATGCATGATGTCTATTTTTAACAATTTTATAGAACATGGAATGGAAGTGTTTATGGATAATTTTTTTGTATTTGGATCTTCATTTGAGTTATGTATTAATAATTTAGAAAATGTTTTGAAAGTATGTGAAAAAGTCAACGTAGTACTAAATTAGGAAAAAATCAATTTATGGTTGCAGGAGGTAATGTGTTTGGGCATGGAGGTAGATTCTGTAAAAATTCAAGTTATAGAAAAATTATCACCACCTACTAATGTTAAAGGGGTGAGAAGTTTTCTAGGACCTGCTAGTTTTTACAGGCGCTGCATAAAAAATTTTTCAAAAATAACTAAGCCGCTATGCCAACTTTTAAAAAAAGATAAGAAATTTGATTTTGATGAAAAATGCATAAAAACATTTAAATTATTAACGAAAAAATTAGTCACTGCACCTATAATAGTACCACCTGACTGAGAAAAATCATTTGAAATAATGTGTGATGCTAGTGATTATGTTATTCGGGTTGTATTAGGACTAAAGCACGACAAAGTTTTTAAAGTTATATGTTATGCTAGTAAGACTCTAAATGATGCTCAAATTAATTATGCTACTACTGAAAGAGAGTAATTAGCTATTGTTTATGCCTTTGATAAATTTAGACTTTATTTAATTGGAACTAATTGTGTAGTGCATACAGATCATTCTGCTATTAAATACTTAATGCAAAAGAAGGAGGTTAATTTAAGATTAATTAGATGGATACTTCTATTACAAGAGTTTGATTTTGCTGTGATTGATAGAAAGAGAAATGATAATCAAATAGCTGATCATTTGTCTAACATAGAAATAGAAATATTAACTAATTTTGCAAATGAAATTTAGAAAATTTCTCTGATGAACAGTTATATAGTATTGATGAAATGGATGTACCATGGTATGCTGATATAGTGAATTATATTGTAAGTGATATTTTACCACCTGATATAAACAATCCACAATTAAAGAAATTTTTATATGATTCAAAAGACTATTTTTGGGATGACCCGCATTTGCATAAATAATGTAAATATCTAATTATTAGAAGATGTGTGCCTTATGAAGAAACTCAACAGATAATTGAAAGATGTCATGATTCTGAATTTGGAGGACATTTTGGAACAAATAGAACTACATATAAGATTTTGCAAGCTGGATTTTACTAACCTACTATTTTTAAAGATGTTAATGAATATTTTAAAATGTGCGATAGATGTCAACGAGTAGGAAATATTTCTAGAATAAATGAAATGCCTATAAATTACACATTGGAAGTTGTAATGTTTGATGTGACGGGATTAGATTTTATGGGGCCATTTATGACTTCATTTGGAAACTTATATATTACTTGTTGTTGATTATATGTCCAAATGGAATGAAGCTATTAGTGTACCCAAATGTGATGCTCGGAATGTTTCTAAATTTTTAATTAAAAATATCTTTACAAGATATGGAATGCCGAGAGTAATTATTACTGATGGAGGATCTCATTTTAGGAATAAGAGAATAAAAAAATTAATTAATAAATATGATATGCATAAATTCTCTACTGCTTATCATTCTCAGACTAGCGGTCTAGCAGAGATATCAAATCGTGAAATTAAACGTATTTTAGAAAAACCTGTAAATCCTTATAAATTAGACTGGTCTGCTAGACTAGATACTGCATTATGGGCATATAAAACAGCTTATAAGACTCCTATAGGAATGTCCCCATACAAACTGATATTTGGAAAAACATGTCACTTACCAATAAAATTAGAGCATAAAGCATTTTTGGCTATTAAGAAATTTAATTTTAATCTAAAAGATGCTGGTGAGAAAAGATTATTGCAACTCATGCTATTAAGGAATTTAATTTTAATCTAAAAGATGCTGGTGAGAAAAGATTATTGCAACTCAAAAACTTGAGGTAATAAGAAATGAAGCATATGATAATGTAAAAATCTATAAAGAAAAAAGCAAAATATTGCATGATCGGAAGATTATTCAGAAATAATTTGAACCTGGACAAGAAGTTCTATTATATAATATAAGATTGAGATTGTTTTCAGGAAAACTGAAATCCAGATGGTTAGGATCATTTAAAGGGATTAAAGTCTATCATTATGAAACTATTGTTACTAAAGATCCTAACACTGGAAAGGTATTTAAAGTTAACGGGCATCCAAGCTCAACTGGCCCATGATTTGAGCCCAATTTTGATTTGGGTCAAAACCCGAATTTGGATCATATGACCTAATCTTACCAAATTAAACCTATAGCCTAATCAATTGGCCCCAATTAATGTTGAAAAATCTTGATAACATTCCTATACATCAAAATCAAACATCAATTGACCTTGGTGAAGCCTCATATCCATTTGATTTTGACTTAAATCCAAAATTCCCAAATTTAGCCCCAAATTGGCTAAGTCCNAACCAATCCCACTTTCTTAATTAAGTTAATAAATTTTTAAATCATAAAAAATTTGGAAGTTTATTGTGGACTTAGTGGTATGACTTTTGAAGTCAACAATTAATCAATTTAATACCGCCATTTTGATTTTCAAATGAAACCCAAATCATGAATCATGATCGCTTAAAGTTAACTCTTTTCAAAATTAATTTAGAGACTCACCTAAGCCTTAAGGGCTTAGTGGTTACTTAGGCTAAATCAAAATTAACTAAATGAGGATTAGAGAAATAAAAATAATTAAATCAAACATCCTTGAAACACCACTAAGCCCAATTAGGTTTAAAAATTTTGCTAAGTGTTCAAATTACACTAACTTGCCTCTTTAAGGGTCTTCACCCACAGGGAGTGTTCAAATTACACTAGCTTGCCTCTTTAAGGGTCTTCACCCACATAATTTTCAAATTAATATAATTATATCAAACATCCTTGAAACACCACTAAGCCCAATTAGGATTAAAATTTGGCTAAGATTCAAATTACACAAACTTCCCCTTCGAGGGAATTCACTCATATAATTTTCAAATTAAATGATAAATGATAGTTACCCTTTCTTAGGGATAATTGAGACTTCAATGTTCACTGAGCATTAAGGGTATTTATAGGATGAATTATTAAGAAATATAATAAGTTTAAAAAGAACTCGGGATTTTCCACCTAGGCAGTGAGAGAGTAGCATGGACCTGCTTCTTTCTCCAGATCTGTTGGACATCTTGGAGATCTACTAACAGCGAGAAAGTAGCATGAACCTGCTTCTTTCTCTAGATCTGTTGGACATCTCGGAGATCTACTAAACTTAATATATCTTGCTTTGATAAAGTCATCCTTAATTAAACTTCTAAGGACACGCCAAGATATGACATATGGTTAGGAAAATTATCAAAACTCAACTTTTCCTGCTCTTCAAAAATGCCCTTACATGCATTTTTAAGTTTCAGGTGGTGGAACGAGAAGACTCGCGAGGTACGTTTTTACAGTTTATAGTACCATCTTTCTTCTGCCTTTTTCCTTACATGTTTCATGCTTGTATTTACCTACATAAACTTGCATATTAACCATAACCATAACCCGAAAGTAAAATTAAAATCAACCAAGATATATCTCACCGCCACAACATTAAAAACATTAAACAATTCAAAATGTAATCACAAACATCACACCACAACTTCAACTAAATTAAGATGTCTCTATCGGATGATTGGGAATCCCTCGGAGGAGGTAACCTATGGTTGCTAATGAGGCTTCCCATAGTTTAAATGAAATTATGGAACTCATTAAGTTGAGTTTAGTAAGTTCATTGGGCTAAGTGAATCCAAAAAAAAATAGTAGTGTCGAAACGAGGGAACCGTAGGATCCTAACCGGTGTTGCTCTAATCAACTTTAATATGCCCTCATAACCGGAACGTGGGAACCGTAGGATCCTAACCGGTGTCGCTCTAATCAACTTTAATATGCCCTCATAAAATTTAAGGTACCGTAGGATCCTAACCGGTGTCGCTCTAATCAACTTTAATATGCCCTCATAAAATTTAGAGAGAACCGTAGGATCCTAACCGGTGTCGCTCTAATCAACTTTAATATGCTCTCATAAAATTTATGTAGGATCCTAACCTGTGTCGCTCTAATCAACTTTAACATGCCCCCATAAAATTTAAAGAACTTAAACATAGGGCCACTTAATTTGACATTATAACTTGACACACTAGAAAACTTGAACTCGTCACTGCAAGGAGCTATCATGGTGGGCAGCACTGCCATCTTCAACAACAAAACCTGTCGTCCCCAGCTAAACCAATCTTCCTTCCTTAGACTTAAATAACAAAGCCATAGGACTTCGAGGTTGCTTGCTTATGCAACATAAATCCTCATCTTATCTTTAGGCCTTTGTATAGCCCTGCTATATAATATAAGCCCTAACTCCTCTTAGGATATTGAGGTTGTCGTTTGTCACGACCTAAATCCTCATATCTTCCAGGCTATTTGCGTGATCGTTTCACATGAATGTAAGCCCTAACTAATAAAATTGGCAGGATGAAACATCTAAATATTTCTCTTCAAAACTAAAGCCAAACATTAGGATAGCTTGGAAAGTCACCGGGGTTCTCCTCTGGATCCATGACATCCCCTAGTTCTTCTTCTTTTGGATTCTTCAATAAAATGTTCCAAATTTGAACCAATCCCCTTTCACACCTCTACGTCTGATTTCGTTGANCTCAGAGTTAGAATGTACCATTAGAAAAACTCGAAAACAGCAAAGAGAAATTAAAATTTTAAAAGAAATAGAAAATAACTTAGAAAATCCAATAAATGAGAATCGACAAAGA
Source organism: Phalaenopsis hybrid cultivar (assembly GCA_002079205.1). Taxonomy (NCBI): domain Eukaryota; kingdom Viridiplantae; phylum Streptophyta; class Magnoliopsida; order Asparagales; family Orchidaceae; genus Phalaenopsis; species Phalaenopsis hybrid cultivar. Next base: position 301,277 of record JXCR01094700.1, read on the forward strand.
CTTTTAAAAGATTATGTGAATCCAACAACATTGAACTTCACTTGACTATTCAAAATCCTAATGTTGCTGCTAATTCATTTGAGCTTAAACTTGTTATTATCCAAATGGTACAAAGTAATCATTTTGGAGGATCACCTACTAAAGATCCTAACTTACATCTTACTTGTTTTCTTGAGATTTGTGCTACATTTAAATATGACGGTGTGTCTAATGATACTTTTAGGCTTGGACTTTTTCCTTTTTCATTAAGGGATAAAGCTAAGGCTTGGTTGAATTCATTAGCACATGGATCTATTAGAACTTGGGGAGAACTAACACAAAAAATTCTAGGCTAAATATTTTCCACCCTCGAAAACCGCTAAGCTTATAAATGATATTACATATTTTTGTCAGTTTGAAGGGGAATTGATATATGAAGCTTGGGAAAGATTTAAAGATCTTCTTAGAAAATGTCCACACCATGCTATGCCAGATTGGTTAATAATTCAAAACTTTAACAATGGATTAGTAGGATCACTAAGATCTATTATAGATGCTGCGGCGGGTGGATCATTAATGTCAAAACCTTTTGATGAAGCATATTCTTTAATTGAAGAAAGGGCTAGTAATAATTTTCAATGGCCCTCTAAAAGGGTAAATCCTAAAAGAGTAGTCAGTATTTATGATTCTGATGCAATGTCTATTTTGGCAACTCAAATTGCTGATATTTCTAAAAAGATTGATCAAATAGAAGTGAACTATTCTCAAGTACCCTCAATATTAGAGTAAAATTCACTTGGATAGATTATTGATACTCAACCATCTTATGAAACTTTAAACACTATAAATAATTGAAATAGCAATCCCTATTCTAACTATTTTAACCCTGGATGGAAAAATCACCCCAATTTTAGCTGGAATAATTATAACAATCTGGTGAATCCATCTAGAAATCTGAAAAATCAAGGAAATCCTAATTTTCTACCTTATTATCTTCCAGGATTTAACTCTAATCCTAACCCACAAGTTAAGGAAATGAAGTTGATGATGGAAGAAGTGATGTTGAATATGGGAAATCAAATATAAAATCAAGGGGCTACTATTAGAAATATTGAAAATCAACTAGGACATATTGCTACTGCGCTTAGTAACAGGCCTGCTGGAATTCTTCCAAGTACTGTGGAAGTTAATCCAAAAGATAAAAAAAAAGAGAAAATTAAAGCTATTCAATTACACAGTTGAAAAGAAGTTGAAACAAGGATCCAAAGAGAAACTGAAGTTGATGAAGAGAAGGAAGAAATGGAAAATGATCAACATGAAAATGAACAAACACTGTTCCTTTAGAAAAACCATTCCCTCTGTTTCCCCAAAGACTGAAGCAGAAAAATAAAGATAAACAATTTACAAAATTTTTGGAAATCCTTAAGAAATTAACGATAAATATTCCTTTTGATGAAGCTTTGAAACAAATGCCAAGTTATGTGAAATTTATGAAGGATGTAATAAATAAGAAAAGGAAGTTTACAGTTCATGAGACCGTTGCACTCAGTGAAGAGTGTAATGTTATTATTCAGAAAAAGCTTCTTGAAAAATTAAAAGATTTTGGTAGTTTTACTATACCTTGTGTAATTAGTGAAAAGTATTATGGAATAGATTTAGGAGCAAGTATTAATCTTATGCCCTTATCGATCTTTAAACGTTTAGATTTAGGAGAAGTTTCCCCTACTACTGTAACTCTTCAGTTAGTTGATCGATCAATGACTTATCCAAAAGGAGTTATAGAGGATGTACTAGTAAAAGTGGATAAATTTAATTTCCCTATAGACTTTATAGTATTGGATATGGAGGAAAATATAGAGTTTCCTATTATTTTAGGGAGACCATTTCTTGCAACAGGAAGAGTTGTAATAGATGTGCAAAAAAGGAGAATTAATGATGAGAGTAATGATCAAGGAGAGCTGTGATAGATGTGTAAAAAGGAGAATTAATAATGAGAGTTAATGATCAAGAAGTAACATTTAATAATACAAAAGCTATGAAATATCCTGCAATAGAAAAAGACAATGAATGTTTTAGGATGGAAGTTACTAATTATCGATATGAAATATCCTGCAATAGAAAAAGACAATTAATGTTTCAGGATAGAAGTAACTGATTATTTGAGTAATGAAAAATTTAAGAATGAGTGCGAAGATAAATTAAAGCAAGGAAAAATTTTTGAGAATGAAGATGAAATAAAAGGAGAAGATTTGGATTATATTCAGGGTAAATTTGAAATGTTAGACTTGTTGGAAAATGATAGTAAAAATCTTGTTCTTTCAAGTATTAAACCACTTGAACTTGAATTAAAGATATTACATGCCCATTTAAAGTATGTATTTTTAGGAGAGTCATCCACATTGTCTGTTATTATATCTTCTAAGTGAACTGAAATTCAGGAACAAAAGGTTATAGAAATGTTGAACAAGTATAAAAAGGCTTTTGGATGGTCTTTAGCAGATATTAAAGGAATTAGTCCTTCAATTTGTATGTACAGAATTTTATGAGATGAAATATGAACCTAAAGTTGATCCTTAGAGAAGATTAAACCCAATAATGAAAGAAGTTGTTAAAAAAGAGATCCTAAAATGGTTAGATGCTGGAATTATATATCATATTTCAGATAGTGCTTGGGTAAGCCTAATTCACTGTGTTCCGAAGAAAGGAGGAGTGGCTGTTGAAGAAAACAAGAAAAATTAATTAATACCAATAAGACAAGTTACTGGTTGGCGAATTTGTATTGACTATAGAAAATTAAATATGACCACCATAAAAGATCACTTTCTTTTACCCTTCTAGATCAAATGTTGGATAGATTAGCTGAGAATAAATATTATTATTGTTTAGATGGATATACCAGTTTTCATCAAATTTCAATTGCTCCAAAGGATTAAGAGAAAACAACATTTACAAGCCCATATGGAGCATTTGCATTTCGTAGAATGTCTTTTGGACTATGCAATGCACCTGCAACATTTCAAAGATGCTTGATGTCAAATTTTAAAAATTTTATAGAACAAGGAATGGAAGTGTTTGTGGATGATTTTTCTGTATTTGGGACTTCGTTTGAGTTATTTCTTAATAATTTAGAAAAAGTTCTGGAAGTATGTGAAAAGTCAACCTAGTATTAAATTGGAAAAAATGTAATTTATGGTTGCAGGAGGTATTGTGCTTGGGCATAAAATTTCTGAAAAAGGCATGGAGGTAAATCTTGCAAAGATCCATATTATAGAAAAATTACCACCACCTACTAATGTTAAAGGGGTGAGAAGTTTTCTAGGACATGTTGATTTTTACAGGCGCTACATAAAAAAATTTTCAAAAATAACTAAGCCGCTATGCCAACTTTTAGAAAAAGATAAGAAATTTGATTTTGATGAAAAATGACATAAAAGCATCAACTAAGCCGCTATGCTAACTTTTAGAAAAAGATAAGAAATTTGATTTTGATGAGGAATGCATAAAAGCATTTGAATTATTAAAGAAAAAATTAGTCACTGCACCTATAATAGTACCACCTTATTGGGAAAAACCATTTGAAATTATGTGTGATGCTAGTGATTATTCTATTGAGGCTGTATTAATATAAAGGAACGACAATGTTTTTAAAGTTATATATTGTGCTAGTAAGACTCTAAATGATGCTCAAATTAATTATAATACTACTGAAAGAGAGTTATTAGTTATTTTTTTATACCTTTGATAAATTTAGACATTATTTAATTGAAACTAAATTTCTAGTGCATATAGATCATCCTGCTATTAAATACTTAATGCAAAAGAATAATGTTAAACCAAGATTAATTAGATGGATACTTCTATTGCAAGAGTTTGCTGTGATTGATAGAAAGGGAAATGATAATCAAATAGTTGATCATTTATTTGGGATAGAAATAAAAATATTAACTAATTTTGCAAATGAAATTTTAGAAAATTTTCCTGATGAACAGCTATATAGTATTGATGAAATGGATGTACCGTGGTATGCTGATATAGTGAATTACATTGTAAGTGATATTTTACCACCTGATATGAAAAATCCACAATTAAGGAATTTCATATATGATTCAAGAGACTATTTTTTGGATGACCCATATTTATATAAATAAAGTAAAGATCTAATTATTAGAAAATGTGTGTCTTATGAAGAAACTCAACAGATAATTGAAAGATGCCATGATTCTGAATTTGGAGGGCCGTTTGGAACAATAAAATTACTTATAAGATTTTGCAAGCTGGATTTTATTGGTCTACTATTTTTAAAGATGTTAATGAATATATTAAAATGTGCGATAGATGTCAACAAGTAGGAAATATTTCTAGAAGAAATCAAATGCCTCTAAATTACACATTCAAAGTTGAAATTTTTGATGTGTGAGGATTAGATTTTGTGAGACCATTTATGTCTACATTTGAAAACTTATATATATTACTTGTTGTTGATTATATTTTCAAATGGACTGAAGCCATTGATGTACCCAGATGTGATGCTCGGAGTGTTTCTAAATTTTTAATTAAAATATTTTTACAAGATATGGTATGCCGAGAGTAATTATTACTGATGGAGGATCTCATTTTAGGAATAAGAGAATAAAAAAATTAATTAATAAATATGATATTATCCATAGATTCTCTACTGCTTATCATCCTTAGACTAGCGGTCTAGAAGAGATATCAAATCATGGAATTAAACATATTTTAGAAAAAGTTGTAAATCCTTATAAATTAAATTGGTCTGCTAGACTAGATACTACATTATGAGCATATAGAACTGCTTATAAGACTCATATATGCATGTCCCCATACAGACTCATATTTGGAAAAACATGTCACTTACAAGTAGAAATTAGAGCATAAAATATTTTGGGCTATTAAGAAATTTAATTTTAAACTAAAATATGCTGGTGAGAAAACATTATTACAACTCAATGAACTTGAGGAAATAAGAAATGAAGCATATGATAATGCAAAAATCTATAAAGAGAAAATGAAAATATTTTGCAACTCAATGAACTTGAGTAGATTAGAAATGAAGCATATGATAATGCAAAAATCTATAAAGAGAAAATGAAAATATGGCATGAGATTATAAATGAAGCATATGATAATGCAAAAATCTATAAAGAGAAAATGAAAATATGGCATGATCGGATATTATTCAGAAGAAATTTAAACCTGGACAAGAATTTCTATTATATAATACAAGATTGAGATTGTTTCCACAAAAACTGAAACCCAGATGGTTAGGACCATTTAAATTGATTAAAGTTTATCATTATGGAATTGTTGTTGTTAAGGATCCTAACACTGGAAAGCTATTTGAAGTTAATGAGCATCGTCTGAAATATTATTATGAAGGACGCATACCTGAATTTAAAGAAGTTTTAATGTTAAGTCAACCCAATTAAACAAATGGTGTGTCGGGCTAAATACGTTAAACCAAGCGCTTTGTGGGAGGCAACCCATACATATATGTCTATGTATTACTATTTTGTTTGATAAGTGTCTTATATTTTAATAGATAATAATCCTACAGAATTACATTTATTATAAATTAAGTAAAATATTGGTATTGGAGAAAAAGTTGGAATTAAATTGAAAGAAAAATGAAAGCCGCAAAATTTTGGCCACTGGCACCGACGGCGCCCAAGAAAATGGATCTCGACGCTGACAGAGCTGAGAGCGGTTTGAAGGTTCAGATAACTTTTGGTAGACTTTGGCGGGATTTGGCTCCATAATAACCACCAAGAGGTGTTTTTAAAGTCCTAAAAACTTCCTAGGACGCCTAGAAACTTCATATTTTCAGATTCCATGGTTTCCAATTCCAGAAATACTTCAAGGTATGGAGTTTTCAATAGAAGAAAGTTTATTAGTTTCAACGCGCAAAGGTTATACGATAAAGTTATTACAAAGAAGAGATTGCTCAAGGAAAGATGATTTGTTAATCATGGATTGATCAATCCAAGTGCTCCGGTTGACAAGATCATTTTGCAAAGGCGATGAGAAGTTTTGTGTTACACTGTCTCTGCGGTTATGATTTGTTAATCATGGATTGATCAATCCAAGTGCTCCGGTTGACAAGATCATTTTGCAAAGGCGATGAGAAGTTTTGTGTTACACTGTCTCTGCGGTTATTATGCCTGTAGTGAAGGAGTTCTATGAAAATTTATATGGAATTACCTAAGGAGTTGTCTCCGTACGAGATAAGGTTGTACCATTTACTCCTGCAATGATTAATGAATTTTATATGATATAAAATGTTCCAATCTGTCATTATACAAATTTCATTCCTACACAAGATTTAATGTAAGATGTTTATAATTTTCTAACGGATGAAAGTGATATGTGGGAAGTACGAGATGAAAGATATATTAATTTTCCTACTTCATCACTTAATCCAATTTCGAAGCAGTGGAATTTCTTTATTTGTGCAAAATTACTCCCTACTATGAAAATTAGTAGAGTCACAAAGGAAAGTGTTATTTTAAACTATTGTATTCAAATGGAAAAACCTATTGATATAGGATCAATCATATTTAAATCTGCTATGGGTACCATTATGAATGGGCCAATTTATGGACTTAGGCATCGTTCTATAATATTTTTGATTTGCAGTCAATCTCAAGTGCCATATGAAAGTTGGGAAAAATTTTTACTACCATGGGAGCCCATGATCCCTATTGATGATCAGTTTGTTGGTAATGAAAATGAAGCACTAAATGCTATTATGGATCATTTTTCACATGCTTCAAGTCTATTAATACCACCAACTATAGGAAGTTTGCTTGCTTTGAAGAAAAAAATTGAAGAAAATTGAAAGGGAACTTCAGAGTATTATAAATGCAGTAGGAGATCTTAAGTACCTTTTTGATCACCTTGATTGGAGAATGAAATAAAAATTTGATCATACTGGAACTTTTGAAGCAGGATTAGTTCGGATGTTTAAAGAAAATGGGTGGATCGAAGAAAATTCGATAGATCAATTCTCATACTGATCCTTCTACAACCTATATGTTCATTACAAATCCATGTGAGATATTAAAGGATGTGAAAGCACTGAAGATGAAGCAGAATGACTGAAGACTTTGGTTTCTCTACTTGCTTAAAAATATTTATGTATTTGATGTAATTGTGTGGATTTGATTTGATTTGATTTGGTTTGTTTTTTCTTTAGAATCCTGAACTTTGATTATGTGTATAGTTTTGTGTCAGTGTTTAGTGTTGTGGCTTGATTTCAACGCCGATTAGTTTTCTTAATAGGTGTGAATGTGTTATTTGTGAAATGTGTTTGTAAAAATTGTATTTTCATATACAAAAGTTAGTTTGTTGTTGTTTGTGAAAATGATTGTTTGTGAATATTTATTTGTGAATTATTGTTAAATAAAAATTTGTGTTTAAAAATACTAAAAAAACTTTGGTGTAGATTAAAAGAAAATTGAAAATTTGAAAAAATCAAAATAGTGAATTTCGGGTCTTTAGCGCCGACTGCGACCCAAGAGCAGTAATAACCTTTTTAATTCACAATTTTCACCGCAAAACCTCCTTTTTTACCCCTAAAGTCACCTTCAACCTTCGGTTTTCACACTTAATGCTTGATTTTGGGCAGATTTAAGGCGACTTAGACGCAAAGGAACTTTGAATTTCATTTTCTTTAGGTAAGAGCTATACTTTAAAGTAAAATTTTTTTTATTTTCACTAAAGAATTTTCTCACATTGCCTAGATCCAAAAGTTTTGTTTTTTTTGAGAGATTTTGAGAAAATGCTTTGGTGAAACACTTTTACTTAGTCGATTTTATTTTAAAGTGCTTTACATTTTAATTTTTGGAATTTTGGAATTTATTCGGATTTTTATCAAAATTTTCTAGATTTCCAATGCACCTAGATCAAGAAAAAGAGAAATAGAATATGACGAGCAAAAGTTTGTTAGCTTTAAAGCTAGTACTCGATTTCATAGTCTTCGAGAAAATAAGAAAGTGGTTCCAGATCGAGGTTTAAAAAAATCTGGGAGGAGAAGTTGAATGATTGATTATTGCTTGACAGGGGGAAAACTTCTATTATTTTACTATCGATGCGATAGCTGGGATAATTATGGAGTTTTATGTCAACTTTCCGGAAGCTTCTGATAATTTTGTTTTTGTTTCAGGAAAAAGGGTGTAGTAAACTCAAAGAAAAATAAATGAATTTTATCAATTAGAAGATATTTATAGATGTCAGTATCATTCATTCTCTACTACAAATGAGGCCTTAGATGAGGTTATTTCTTTCCTGACTAGTGAGAAAGGGGCTTGAAAAGTAAAGAATAGAGTTAAAGTCAACTTTCCCCTTTCTATGTTAAATGTAGTATCTAAGGCTTGGCATTATTTTATTTATGGGAGGATGATTCCAACAAACCATCATAGTGAAATGACCAAGGATAGAGCCATCTTGAACTGTTGTATTCAACAAGTGATGGATATACATGTCAGCTCTATCATTTATATGAACACTTGATCTATTTCTCTTGGAGATACCACTAGTGGATTGGCACACCCTGTTCTCATTTATACACTTTGTGAGCATGCAAGAGTTGATTTCAGACTTGTTGAGGAGAGGATTGAGCCTCGGAGACCGATTGGGCCTGCAAACATTAAGACTTATGAGTCTCATGTTGATTGGAGACCTGGAAGTAAGGCCAGGGATATTCCTTCTACTTCTACGACCCCTGCTTTTAGTGAGCCTACTTCAAGTGACCCCAGTAACACGGAGTTATTGGACCAGATGATGATTCTGCAGGGAGATATTTTGAGGATGGATCATAGGATGCAGAACATGGAGGCCAGAAATGCTCTTACAGATGATCTGATTAGTCAGAAGTTTGAATATGATGCTGCTTATGATGATGCTTTAGTGAAATACCTGAGGGGTGACAATACAGTTCAGTTCCCTATTAACCCTGTTTATAGTCACTATCAGTAGCAAAAGTTAGATGTTGATGATGAAGAAGATGATGACTGATGATCTTTTTATTTTTTTATTTGTTTGTGTTATACTTTGTGATTGTACTATTTGTTTTGTGATATTGTTGAAACTCTGTTGTTATTTTATAATGTGAAACTGTAATGTGTAAAGCTATTTTTATTTTTAGAATTTAGTTTAGTTTTGTTGTTAGTTTCAGCACTTTGTTATATGTATTGTAATTGACTCTTTCTCAGCAAATTTTATATATTATGTGCAATTTAATATTTTAAGCCTTGTAGTTGTTCATATTAGCACCTGCAGTATTTCAGAATTTATTTGTAAAATTCAGAATCTTCAATAGGTATGAATTTTCTTTATGTATTTAATGCTTTCTTTCACCCTTTTACTTTTAAAGTTCTTCATGTAAATCTNGCTAACTTTCGATAAATATATTTATGTTACTAAATATATAGTAAATTTAAGTAAAAAAAATTCAATAATAAAGTTTAATTCTAGAGACTAAGATATTTGGTAAAAGAGAATAAGACTATGTTTTTTTTTTAGTAAAGGAATTTGTATTTTTGAAGTATTAAAAATCTTAAAAGATTAATGTAGAAAGAAAAGAATTAAACTTTATGTAATTTTTAAGTTAATATAAATTTGTTAAGTGAAGCAATGTAAAAAGTTTCTAACTTTAAGAAGAGGATAATGAAGTTTAAAATCATTAAAGGCTGTTCAGATATAGTAATCCTCACATACATTAAAAAAAAGAAAGAAAAGAAAAGGGGGATTAACAATGATCCTGAAAAGTAAAAAAAAAAAGATGTGGGGAGAAGCTTGAGGACATGTCTAATTAAAAATTGGCTTCACTTGAATCAACTTAAGGAAAAAAACTTGGACACATTTTCTAAACTTTTGGTTTGAGTATTAGCTTAATGATTAGTAAAGTTTTATGAAGTTCTTTTTCTTATAAATTTTCTAAGTGACTTTATTATGATAAATTGTAATTTTTCTTGAAAGAAATAGAGGATCAGAAATCTTAGAGTTAATTACTAAATATCCTAGCACCTTTAGTATTAACTGGAGTCGTTTTGAAATTTTCTTAAGTTATACTATTATGTTTAGAGAACTTAAATATGGAAGTCTAGAAGTTAAATTCTTTACCATAAGTCATATTTTTAGGTTGTAGAGGAGTTACTTGAGGACAAGTAACTCGTAAGTTTGGGGGATTTTGATACACTAAAAATATATGTAGTTTTAAACCCATATTTTATACTTATTTTTGGTGATATTGCACCTTAATGGAAGGTATTTTGAATTTTCTTGCATGTTGTTGATTTTTAGGACTTAAAGTAAAAAAAGAAGCAAAAAGGATGGAATTTGGAGTCAAATAATATTTTTGAAGAAGTACTCAAAGTCGACTGTGCCAAGGGCAGCGTCGACGGCGCATAACAATAGCACAACTGAAATTTTTACTCAGGGATGACGACGCCAAAGGCGGTTTAGCCCCCGTTTCAGAATTGATGTATTTGGATGATATTTGAAGAGATTTTGGAGGCACCTCTTGGAGAACCGATCTTGGGCTTTATATGGAGCCGAAATTCATCAAGAAAGTGACTCATTTTCTCTCCAAGACATTCCTCCATGCTCCATTTTCACCATTTTCCATATTCTATCTTCATTCCACCACCATATTGGAGTCCATTAGTGATTTTTATTTTATAGTTTAGATTTTTTGTGGTGAGATTTAGTGTGAAACTTTTTGTAAGAGTGTTGGAGAAGAAGAAAAGTGAGAGATATTTTCTTCCCGCATTTCTAAGGAAAGGCTACAAGGGATTTGCTTTAAGAAAGAGTTTCAGATAAGTTTAATTTGTTTATTAGTGTTATATGAAAATTCTTTTATATATGAAATTTATGGTTTGTTGTGTCTTTCTCATGAAGTATGAGTATTTCACTCTATCTTTCTTCCTACTCAGAGATATGTTGAAATGAAGAGATAATATGATGTGCCACTATTAAAATATAAAATAAATTGAGACAATTTTTCAACTCTGAACTTAATTTAAATTTTGATTTGGCCAATTGAACTTATAAAATATGTTGTGAAATATATGATCCGGGAAATGGAGTATAAGTTATACAACAGAGTGAGGATCGCATTTAATTTCATGGAGGAGAAATTCATTCATAAAATTAAGTGCAAATAAATAGAAAAATATTCTTTTATGGGTGTAGAATTGGAGAATCTTTAGGGTGACAGACTAAAATATTCGGTCTTAGTTTTTAAAAACTAAAGCGATAGTCAGTCTTCATGTGAAGGGAAGTAAGAGCTCTGAAGTAGGTGTTGGTATCCTCCTAGCCTAGCCACAGATTTAGGGACTAAACCTAGGATTAGCTAATGATTTTCTATGCACTGTATCAGGTTAGAGAATTATAATTACTCCTATTTGACACAATACATATTATAAACATTTATCTCATCTCATTTCACCATAACCTCATTGTAGTGGGAGGGATGTTTTTTCACATAAGAAATCTTCATTACATAAACATAGTTTGTAGATTAGTATTTACTTTTTAAACTTTACATTTCTAATTTGCTAATAGTTAAGTACTTTAATTTTGATAACATCTCAAAATTCAAAATTAGTGACAGTGATTTCGTTTGATTTTCTGTAAATTTCCTTGTAAAACTTATATTTGTCAATTTACACCTTCCCTGTGGGATCGATATTTGGGGCTTAAATAGAAAGTCATTTATTACTTGATAATGATATGTATACTTGCGTAGAATCTCATTATTAATTGCCTATAATTATATATATTTTACACAACTTACTTTTCTTACAAGAATCAAGTTTTTGGCGTTGTAGTGGTGTCAACTTCATAAATCCTTAATTATAAAAAATCAGGATCATGCTTATATCAAAACTTGTGATAGATGTCAATGAGTAGGCAATATTTCTAGAAGAAATGAGACGCCCCTTAATTATATGCTAGAAGTTAAAATATTTAATGTTTGTGGATTAGATTTCACGGGACCATTTATACCATCTTTCAAAAATTTATATATACTGTTAGCAGTGAACTATGTTTCCAAATGGATAGAACTTGTTGCTTTACCTCGATGTATTGCTCAAAGTGTTGCAAGATTTTGAAAACAAACATATTTTATAGATTTGGGATGTCGAGAGTTATCATAACTAATGGGGGAAGTCATTTCAGAAATGTCATAATGGAGAAATTATTAAAGAAATATCATATAAACTATAGAATTGCTACTGTTTATCATCCTCAGACAAGTGGTTTGGTTCAATTATCTGATTGAGAAATTAAACGAATTATGGAAAAAATTTTAAATCCAACAAAAATGGATTGGTCGTCAAACTTGACTATGCTTTGTGATGGTAGTTTAAGGCATGTCTAGAAGTTTTGGAAGGATTTATGCCTATAAATAGAAGGGTTTTGTGATGGAATTTTACCCCAAAATCATTTTTAGCCTTAAAGTCTAAGAGAAAGAGAGATTTAGAGAAAATGACTTCATGCAAGATGGATTTGAAGAAAAAGATAAAGGCCATGAGGAAAAAATTCATTAGTCAAAGTGCACAAGAGATGTATAATGGTTTCTTAGTCGTTAGTATTGAAGTAATAGCGAAAAAGATCAACAAAATTGAGGCTAGCGTGGCTTTACTTGAGATAAAGTTAAATGAAGTTAATGCACATCTAGAGCATATTGGATAGCAATTAAAAATACAATTTAGCCACACTAGTTATATAGAAGAAGCAGATAAGGCAATGTATCTTAAGCAGAAATGGATTGGAGAAAATTGTATCAGAGCTCGTCACCACCATCCATTTTATCAACTCTATATTCTGAATGCCCAAGAAGAGACTAATTAAAGACAGAAATTTGTCCCAACAAATGAAGAATGGAATTAAGTTCAATATTAGAGTGTATTTGTTATAAGTCGTTGTTTTATGTGTTAGTGTTAAATCTTGTTTTTAGTGTTTATGTCTTTTATGTGTTTAATTGTGTGAATGTTTATTAAGTGTTTGTACTTAGGAAAATTTTTTCATCCAAGACTATTTTGAATGAGAATTAAGTGTTACATGTACTTGTACTAGTTTGTAAATGAATATAAGTGCTTGTTTGTGTGAAAATTTAGTGTTATTTTAGCCTCGAATCGACTTAGTTATATTGGAGAATTTTAAGAGAGAGGAGAGTTAAGGGAGAGAAAAATAGTCATTTAAGTGTTATAAGACCATTTAAGGGTGGTATACTTAGGCTAATAGTGCATTTTACTTAAGTTCAAAAATATCAAAAATAGTGCACTAGCGCCTAAGCGCCACATTCTCACACTTAAGTGTGAAGTAACCCGAGAGGCAGGCGCCTAAGCGCCATTTATCTGCGCTTAAATGCTGGTTCATGAAAACTAGTTCACGCGGTTAAAGGTGAAAAATAACCACAAAAATCACCATTTTTACTTCTGTCGTCGTCTTCTTCCTCTCGAGTTCGCAATTTTGAAGTTAGGGCAAACCTTTTCATGGAGATTTCTTGGTGGATTTGAGCCAAATTTGCTAGATTTGGATTTCTTAAGGTAAGAGCTTCATTTCTATGTAAAAAATTTTGGATTTTCATTATGTATTTTGAGTACAATTGGAAAAACCCAAAAATCACTATTCATGGTGAAAAGTGAAGGAAAATCTATGGAAATTGCATAGAAAGTGTATTTTATGCTTATAGGAGTTAAGTTTAATAGATTAGACTTGATTTTTGAAGTTATTATGGAATTTTGTGAAATTTGTAGAATGACCCCAAGAATGAAGAGGAGTGTGTTTGCTTGTTTTTATGTCTGCACCCACTACTTAGAAGTCAAATGAATCTCTATATGTTAAATTAAAATAAAAAAGACAGAAAGTTAACCAAAAATTAATTTTACTCCTATTTCTAATTTTATAATTGTATAATTATGGTATAAAAATTCCTGTAAGCATGTTATTTCAATTTTCATTCATACTTATATATATTTGCTGCTAAACTGTTTAATCTTGTAAAAATTTAAGTTGGGGGAGGGGGAATGAAAAATATTTTCAAAACTTGAATTTTATTTGTTCTCAAATGTGCTACAAGTGAAATTTGAAATTTAAAAAAAATGATTATGTATATGAAGTTATATTAGGGAAGTAAAATTTGATTTTATAAATGAGAAAAAATAATAATGTATATGAAGTTATATTAGGGAAGTAAAATTTGATTATAGAAATGAGTAAGAAAGTTTATTTAAAATTCACAGTAATGAAGAAAAACTTTTCGTTAAAAGTTTTTAATATAGAAAATGCTAAATATAGTGTAACTATCTTTAGTAAGAAAAATTGTATTTTTGAAAAATTTAGAAATTTNGAGAAAAAGAAAAATAGAATATGACGAGCAAAAGTTTGTTAGATTTAAAGCTAGTGCTCAATTTCATAGTCTTCGAGAAAATAAGAAAGTGATTCTGGATCGAGGTTTCAAAAATCTGGGAGGAGAAGTTGAACGACTGATTATCGCTCGATAGGGGGAAAACTTCTATTATTTTACTGTCGATGCGATAGCTGGGATAATTATGGAGTTTTATGTCAACTTTCCGGAAGCTTCTGATAATTTTGTTTTTGTTTGAGGAAAAAGGGTGTAGTTTACTCAAAGAAAAATAAATGAATTTTATCAATTAGAAGATATTTATAGATGTTAGTATCATTCATTCTCTGCTACAAATGAGGCCTTAGATGAGGCTATTTCTTTCCTGACTAGTGAGAAAGGGGCTTGGAAAGTAAAGAATAGAGTTAAAGTTAACTTTCCCCTTTCTATATTAAATGTAGTATCTAAGGCTTGGTTTTATTTATGGGAGGATGATTCCAACAAACCATCATAGTGAAATGACCAAGGATAGAGCCATCCTGAACTGTTGTATTCAACAAGTGATGGATATACATGTCAGCTCTATCATTTATATGAACACTTGATCTATTTCTCTTGGAGATACCACTAGTGGATTGGCACACCCTATTCTCATTTATACACTTTGTGAGCATGCAAGAGTTGATTTCAGACCTGTTGAGGAGAGGAATGAGCCTCGGAGACCGATTGGGCAAGCAAACATTAAGACTTATGAGTCTCATGTTGATTGGAGACCTGGAAGTAAGGCTAGGGATATTCCTTCTACTTCTATGACCCCTACTTTTAGTGAGCCTACTTCAAGTGACCCCAGTAACAGGGAGTTATTGGATCAGATGATGATTCTGCAGGGAGATATTTTGAGGATGTATCATAGGATGCAGAACATGGAGGCCAGAAATGCTCATACAGATGATCTGATTAGTCAGAAGTTTGAATATGATGCTGCTTATGATGATGCTTTAGTGAAATACCTGAGGGGTGATCATACAGTTCAGTTCCCTATTGACCCTGTTTATAGTCACTATCAGCAGCAAAAGTTAGATGTTGATGATGAAGAAGATGATGACTGATGATCTTTTTATTTTTTTATTTGTTTGTGTTATACTTTGTGATTGTACTATTTGTTTTGTGATATTGTTGAAACTCTGTTGTTATTTTGTAATGTGAAACTGTAATGTGTAAAACTATTTTTATTTTTAGAATTTAGTTTAGTTTTGTTGTTAGTTTCAGCACTTTGTTATATGTAATGTAATTAACTCTTTCTCAGTAAATTTTATATATTATGTGCAATTTAATACTTTAAGCATTGTAGTTGTTCATATTAGCACCTACAGTATTTTAGAATTTATTTGTAAAATTCAGAATCTTCAATAGGAATGAATTTTCTTTATGTATTTAATGCTTTCTTTCACCCTTTTACTTTTAAAGTTCTTCATGTAAATCTGTTAAAAAAAATTAAGTTTGGGGGGGGGAGAGAAAAAATATTTTAAAAAAATAAAAAAAGAACTTAATTTTATTTGTCCTCACTTAATTATATTTTCAGAAATTTTAAATTTAACATTATGTTTGGTATTAGGGGCTAACTTTGGATAACTATATTTATGTTACTAAATATAAAGTAAATTTAAGTAAAAATTTTTCAATAATAAAATTTAATTCTAGAGACTAAGACATTTGGTAAAAGAGAATAAGACTATGTTTTTTTTAGTAAAGGAATTTGTATTTTCGAAGTATTAAAAATCTTAAAAGATTAATGTAGAAAGAAAAGAATTAAACTTTATGTAATTTTTAAGTTAATATAAATTTGTTAAGTGAAGCAATGTAAAAAGTTTATAACTTTAAGAAGAGGATAGTAAAGTTCAAAATCATTGAAGGTTATTCAGATATAGTAATCCTCACATACATTAAAAAAAAGAAAAGAAAAAGGGGATTAACAATGATCCTAAAAAGTAAAAAAAAAAGATGTGGGGAGAAGCTTGAGGACATGCCTAATTAAAAATTGGTTTCTCTTGAATCAACTTAAGGAAAAAGACTTGGACACATTTTCTAAACTTTTTGTTTGAGTATTAGCTTAATGATTAGTTAGTTTTATGAAGCACTTTTTCATATAAATTTTTTATGTGACTTTATTATGACAAATTGCAATTTTTCTTGAAAGAAATAGAGGATCAGAAATCTTATAGTTAATTACTAAATATCCTAGCACCTTTAGTATTAACTGGAGCGGTTTGAAATTTTCTTAAGTTATACTATTATGTTTAGAGAACTTAAATATGGAAGTCTAGAAGTTAAATTCTTTACCATAAGTCATATTTTTAAGTAGTAGAGGAGTTACTTGAGGACAAGTAACTCGTAAGTTTGGAAGATTTTGATACACTAAAAATATATGTAGTTTTAAACCCATATTTTATACTTATTTTTGGTGATATTGCACCTCAATGGAAGGTATTTTGATGTTTTCTTGCAGGTTATTGATTTTTAAAACTTAAAGTAAAAAAGGAAGCAAAAAGGATGGAATTTGGAGTCAAAATAATATTTTTGAAGAAGTACTCAAAGCGACTGTGCCAAGGGCAGCGTCGACGGCGCAGAACATCAGAACAGCTGAAATTTTTACTCAGGGTCGACGGTGCCAAAGGCGGTTTAGCCCCCGTTTCAGGTTTGAAGTATTTGGATGATATTTTAAGGGATTTTGGAGGCACCTCTTGGAGAACCGATCTTGGGCTTTATATGGGGCCAAAATTCATCAAGAAAGTGACTCCTTTTCTCTCCAAGACATTCCTCCACGCTCCATTTTCACCATTCTTCATATTCCATCTTCATTCCACCACCATATTGGAGTCCATTAGTGATTTTTATTTTATAGTTTAGATTTTTTGTGGTGAGATTTAGTGTGAAACTTTCTGTAAGAGTGTTGGAGAAGGAGAAAAGTGAGAGATATTTTCTTCCTGCATTTCTAAGGAAAGGCTACAAGGGATTTGCTTTGAGAAAGAGTTTCATATAAGTTTTGTTTGTTTATTAGTGTTATATGAAATTTCTTTTATATATGAAATTTATGTTTTGTTGTGTCTTTCACATGAAGTATGAGTATTTCACTCTATCTTTCTTCCTACTCAGAGATATGTTGAAATGAAGAGATAATATGATGTGCCAATATTAAAATATAAATAAAATTGAGACAATTTTTCAACTCCAAACTTAATTTACATTTTGATTTGGCCAATTGAACTTATAAAATATGTTGTGAAATATATGATCCGGGAAATGGAGTATGAGTTTTACAACAGAGTGAGGATCGCATTTAATTTCATGGAGGAGAAATTCGATCATAAAATTAAGTGCAAATAAATAGGAAAATATTCTTTTATGGGTGTAGAATTGGAGAATCTTTAGGGTGACAGACTAAAATCTCTGATTCGGTCTTAGTGTTTAAAAACTAAAGCGAGAGTCAGTCTTCATGTGAAGGGAAGTGAGTGCTCTCAAGTAGGTGCTGGTATCCTCCTAGCCTGGCCACAGATTTAGGGACTAAACCTAGGATTAGCTAATGATTTTCTATGCACTGTATCAGGTTAGAGAATTATAATTACTTCTATTTGGCACAATACATATTATAAACATTTATCTCATCTCATTTCACCAGAACCTCATTGTAGTGGAAATGATGTTTTTTCACATAAGAAATCTTCATTACATAAACATAGTTTGTAGATTAGTATTTACTTTTTAAACTTTACATTTCTGATTTGCTAATAGTTAAGTACTTTAATTTTGATAACATCTTAAAATTCAAAATTAGTGACAGTGATTTCGTTTGATTTTCTGTAAATTTTCTTGTAAAACTTATATTTGTCAATTTACACCTTCCCTGTGGGATTGATATTTGGGGCTTGAATAGAAAGTCATTTATTACTTGATAACAATACGTATACTTGTGTAGAATCTCATTATTAATTGCCTATAATTATATATATTTTACACAACTTACTTTTCTTACAAAGATCAAGTTTTTGGCGTTGTAGTGGTGTCAACTTCATAAATCCTTACACATAAAAAATCGGGATCATGCTTAAATTAAAACTTGTGATAGATGTCAATGAGTAGGCAATATTTCTAGAAGAAATGAGACACCCCTTAATTATATGCTAGAAGTTGAAATGTTTAATGTTTGGGGATTAGATTTCATGGGACCATTTATACCATCTTTAAAAAATTTATATATACTGTTAGCAGTGAACTATGTATTCAAATGGATAGAACTTGTTGCTTTACCTTGATGTATTGCTCAAAGTGTTGCAAGATTTTTTAAAAAGAACATATTTTATAGCTTTGGGATGTCGAGAGTTATCATAACTAATGGGGGAAGTCATTTCAGAAATGCCATAATGGAGAAATTATTAAAGAAATATCATACAAACCATAGAATTGCTACTGTTTATCATCCTCAGACAAGTGGTTTGGTTCAATTATCTAATTGAGAAATTAAAAGAATTATGGAAAAAATTTTAAATCCAACAAAAATGGATTGGTCGTCAAACTTGACTATGCTTTGTGATGGTAGTTTTAGGCATGTCTAGAAGTTTTGGAAGAATTATGCCTATAAATAGAAGGGTTTTTTGATGGAATTTTACCCCAAAATCATTTTTAGCCCTAAAGTCTAAGAGAAAGAGAGATTTAGAGAAAATGACTTCATGCGAGATGGATTTGAAGAAAAAGATAGAGGCTATGAGGAAGAAATTCATTAGTCAAAGTGCACAAGAGATGTATAATGGTTTCTTAGTCGTTAGTATTGACGGGATAGCGAAAAAGATCAACAAAATTGAGGCCAGCGTGGCTTTACTTGAGACAAAGTTAAATGAAGTTAATGCACATCTAGAGAATATTGGATAGCAATTAAAAATACAATTTAGCCACACTAGTTATATAGAAGAAGCGGATAAGGCGATGTATCTTAAGCAGAAATGGATTGAAGAAATTTGTATCAGAGCTCGTCACCACCATCCATTTTATCAACTCTATATTCTGAATGTCCAAGAAGAGACTAATTAAAGGCAAAAATTTGTCCCAACAAATGGAGAATGTAATTAAGTTCAATATTAGAGTTTATTTGTTAGAAGTCATTGTTTTATGTGTTAGTGTTAAATCTTGTTTTTAGTGTTTATGTCTTTTATGTGTTTAATTGTGTGAATGTTTGTTAAGTGTTTGTATTTAGGAAAATTTTTTCATCCAAGACTATTTTGAATGAGAATTAAATGTTACATGTACTTATACTAGTTTGTAAATGAATATAAGTGTTTGTTTGTGTGAAAATTTAGTGTTATTTTAGCCTTGAATCGACTTAGTTATATTGGAGAATTTTGAGAGAGAGGAGAGTTAAGGGAGAGGAAAATAGTCATTTAAGTGTTATAAAACCATTTAAGGGTGGTATACTTAGGCTAATAGTGCATTTTACTTAAGTTCAAAAATATCAAAAATAGTGCATTAGCGTCTAAGCGCCACATTCTCACACTTAAGCGTGAAGTAACCCGAGAGGCAGGCGTCTAAGCGCCATTTATCTGCACTTAAATGTTGGTTCATGAAAACTAGTTCACGCGGTTAAAGGTGAAAAATAACCACAAAAATCACCATTTTTACTTCTGTCGTCATCTTCTTCCTCTCGAGTTCGCAATTTTGAAGTTAGGGCAAACCTTTTCGTGGAGATTTCTTGGTGGATTTGAGCCAAATTTGCTAGATTTAGATTTCTTAAGGTAATAGCTTCATTTCTATGTAAAAATTCTGGATTTTCATTATGTATTTTGAGTACAATTGGAAAAACCCAAAAATCACTATTCATGGTGAAAAGTGAAGGAAAATCTATGAAAATTGCATAGAAAGTGTATTTTATGCTTACAGGAGTTAAGTTTAGTAGATTAAACTTAATTTTTGAAGTTATTATGGAATTTTGTGAAATTTGTAGAATGACCACAAGAATGAAGAAGAGTGTGTTTGCTTGTTTTTATGTTTGCACCCACTACTTAGAAGTCTAATGAATCTCTATATGTTAAATTAAAATAAAAATGATAGAAAGTTAACCAAAAATTAATTTTACTCCTATTTCTAATTTTATAATTGTATAATTAGGGTATAAAAATTCCTGTAAGCATGTTATTTCAATTTTCATTCATACTTATATATATTTGCTGCTAAACTGTTTAATCTTGTAAAAAATTAAGTCGGGGGAGGGGGGGAATGAAAAATATTTTCAAAACTTGAATTTTATTTGTTCTCAAATATGCTACAAGTGAATTTGATTTGAAAAGAAAAATAATAATGTATATGAAGTTATATTAGGGAAGTAAAATTTTATTATAGAAATGAGTAAGAAAGTTTATTTAAAATTCATAGTAATGAAGAAAAACTTGTAGTTAAAAGTTTTTAATATAGAAAATGTTAAATATAGTGTAACTATCTTTAGTAAGAAAAAATGTATTTTTGAAAAATTTAGAAATTTAAACTATTATTTTTAATACTTAAATTTCTTTTATCAAAAATAATTTTCAAAACTATTATTATGTTTTTAAGTAAACGAAAAATATTAACTCTTTGCTTTAGGAAATGAGAAGTGGAATTAAAAATTATTAAATGTCTAGCCACATATAATAATCCTTGCCTGAAAAAGAAAAAAAAGGAAAATAAAATTAAAAATAAAATTAAAAAGAAAAAAAAAGAGAGGAGAAGCTTGAGAATTAGTGTCTAATAAAAAATTNCAAAATTATTAAATGTCTAACCAGATATAGTAATTCTTGTCTTAAAAAAAAAAAGAAAAAGAAAATTAAAAATAAAATTAAAAAGAAAAAAAAAGAGAGGAGAAGCTTGAGAATTAGTGTCTAATAAAAAATTGGCTCCACATTTGATCTTTTAAAGTATATGACTTAAGAAACTCTTAAGCTTAAGGATATAATATAGTAAGTAAAATTATTCTTGATAAAAATTTTTAAGTAGAGATAATGAAAGAACTAAATTTTATATTTGGAAAATCTACAATGTTTCTGAATTACATAAAAACTCATATTTTTATATTTCTTAACATTAAAAATTTCTAAACTTTAAGTTGGTCTCATTTACTAAAGATTTTTTCTAAATTGGACTACTATATTTCTAAATTTATATTTTAGTAACTCCTAAAAAAACTCATATACATATAATACTTATTTAGTTTTTAAAGATTGAAGTGTCATTTGAGGACAAGTAATATTTTAAGTTTGGGGGATTTTGATACACCTAAAATATATAGTGTTTTCACATTTTTATGTTGAGATATTGAGCTTTAATGGAAGGAATTTGTGTGTTTTCTTACAAGTACAAGTAAAAAGGTGAAAAATGCTAAAAGTAGTGAAAAGGGATCAAATTTGGAACAAAAATGCAAAAGAGTTTTGGCGCCTAAGCGCCAGATCCGGCACTTAAGCACCAGTGAAACAGAGAAGGTCACACCTAAGCATTAGAGGCCCCACGCTTAAGCGCCAGAGGCAGTTATGTGATGATTTAATTCATTTTTCCAAATTTTGAAGGGACATTTGAGGCACCTATTGGCTAAAGAGGGTGGTTATGACCACTAGAAATGAAAATATGATTAAAATACTTGTGAAAAGAGGCATCCTTTGGAGAATACATCAAATTTGGACATATTTTGAAGAGTTACCAAGGTGCCTCTTGGAAATTTATAAAAGAAGAAAGTTGATACTTTCAGATGTGTGCTTAAAAAGAGGGATTCCTGAGAGGTTATTGAAGAAGGTTCTAGAGGAATGCTTGGAGAGATTTTCAGGCACCATAAATTTACTTTATCCTTTTTGTTTTTAATTTTATTGTGAGAGTTAAGAGCGTTGTAAAATAGAAGAGATTCAAAAGAACTTCAAGAGTTTGGTGGAGGATTTGAGATAAGTTTTTATCTTTGTTTTTAAATAACTTTTGGTTTTAATCGAGACTTCTTGTTGGTTAGCAATGATTTCTACTTTTAAACTAAAGTGTGATTTTGATTTCTCCATGGATTCTAGCTAGTTTTCTTTATCTTTCTCTTTAAAAAAAAAGTAATTAAAGTGTTGGATGGAAGTTGTGGAGAGTATTAGTCTTTAATGTTGGAAGAAGTTGTGATGATTTAATTTGATGCACTTTATTTACTTCTTGATTTGCCCTATCTAGATGTTAAAATTTATTGTGAGAACATGTAAGAACTGGGCTGGTATTGTCTCAGTTAACAACTGGAAAGAATCACATGAGGTTGTATGAATGAGAATGTAGTTCATATGATTGAGTACAAATAATTGGAAATAATCATTGAAGGGTGTAGAGTTAGAAGAATTTAAAGTGACAGGTTAAAACCCCCAACTTGGTTTTAAGAATCACATGAGGTTATATGAATGAGAATGTAGTTCATATGATTGAGTGCAAATAAATAGAAAAATAATCTTTGAAGGGAGAAGAGTTAGAGGACTATAAAGTGACAGGTTAAAGCCCCCAACTTGATTTATTATTTTAGGTTCTGATACGAGATGTTAGCCCCAGGTGNATTTTTTAGAGTATTGATCTTTAATGTTATAAGAAGTTGTGATGATTTAAATCCATGCACTTCATTTACTTCTTGATTTGGTCAATCCAAATGTAAATTTTTTGTGAGAACATGTAAGAACCGGGCTGGTATTGTCTCAGTTAACAATTGAAAAGAATCACATGAGGTTGTATGAATGAGAATGTAGTTCATATGATTGAGTACAAATAAATATAAGAATCACATGAGGTTATATGAATGAGAATGTAGTTCATATGATTGAGTGCAAATAAATAGAGAAATATTCATTAAAGGGTGTAGAGTTAGAGGACTTTAAAGTGCAGGTTAAAACCCCCAACTTGGTTTATTATTTTAAGTTCTGATACGAGAATTTTAGCCCCAAGTGGAGGGAATCGAGGGAACTCTAGAGTGAGAGCAAGTATCTTTCCTGCCTTGCCGGTCTTCAAAACTATTCAAACTTTAAATTAGCCAATATTCTTTATAGCAACTCTAGTAAGGGTAAAAAATATTATTGCTCCTATTCGACACAACACATTTTGCATACTTCCACAACAGAATTCCTATACTTATTACTGATTCATGATAAGAAGAAAGATATCTTATTAAGTGCTTTTCATCTACAAAACTCTAGCTATCTTTTAAGTTGTTACTATTTTGTCAAAATATCAAAAATACCAAAAAATATTTGAATTTTTATTACTGCAAAATNAGGTGGAGAGAATAGAGGGAACTCTAGAGTGAGAGCTTGTATCTTCTCTGCCTAGCTGGTCTTCAGAACTATTCAAACTTAAAATAGCCAATATTTTTTATGGCATCTCTAGTAAAGGTAAAGAATAATATTGCTCATATTTAACACAACACAAATTGCATACTTCCACAATAGAATTCCTATACATATTATGGATTCATGATAAGGAGAAAGATATTCCATATTCAGTGTTTTTTTAATATAAACTCAAGTTATCTTTAAAAGTTTTTATTGTTTTGTCAAAATATCAAAAATATAAAAAAGATTTGAATTTTAATTACTGTAAAAACATCAATAGTTTAAGTAATTGTCTTTTTAAAATAGAAATTTTATTTTTTAATAGTGCATATTGTGAAATTCCCATGAGTTTAATATTAGGGTTTTAATCTAAAGTCTTATATTACTTGATAACGATACATATACTTGCGTAGTATCCCAATACATATAAATTAAAAAGTTAAATTCTTATTTTCTTCAAGATCAATTTTTTGGTACTGTTGCAAAGTAAGAAAATATAAGTGAAAGATATAATCAAAGACATTGCCATACTGTTGCTATAAATCGTCAGGATCAGGGACCATTTATCATGGAGAGAGTCTTCAACGGAGAAGCCTGCCAACTGGTAATTGTCAAGGCGAGAGATCGATGCTCCCAATCAATTGGAGATTTTAAATAAATACTACACAACCTGGCACCTTTAGCAACCTTTTTTTGTTACTTTTTGGGTCTTTTGTCTGTTTTGGGCATCAATAAATAAAATTGTAATAAAACGTGAAATTGTCATGAACAAAATTTGGCACGTCACCTCTTCTCACACCTTCTTGCATATGTTTTTCAAAATTCCATTAAAATAAATATATGAGGATTCTAATAACCTTTTTATCATTCTAGGTTTTACCTAAATTGGAGAGTGTCGTCGTTTCTTTTATCTTCTATAGGAAATGTCAGGCCAGGGACTATTAGTTTCAACTTTACATGGCTTACATCTCACCCCAATTATGAAGAGGCCATTTAAGAATTCTAAAGCTTGTCATTTGAAATCAGTGGTAGCAACCCCCGATGGCCGCATGATTAGTTCTGTGTCGGGGGGCTTTGAGACTCAGGCTAAGAAGAGAAAATACCAGTGCAACTTTGCTCGTTGCAAGAAGAAGGCCCAGGAAAGGGCTGAGAAAGCTCTAGCTACAGAGTCGGCAGTACACAACACACCTATTAAAAACAAGTTTAACAAAATTGACAAAGAT
Source organism: Phalaenopsis hybrid cultivar (assembly GCA_002079205.1). NCBI lineage: Eukaryota > Viridiplantae > Streptophyta > Magnoliopsida > Asparagales > Orchidaceae > Phalaenopsis > Phalaenopsis hybrid cultivar. The sequence continues at coordinate 326,191 of JXCR01094700.1, forward strand.
AAAGAAGAAGCAGTCACCAAGCCTCTGCAATGGGAGCAGGATGAAGAGGTCAAGACTATCATTTCCAATTTGCCTAAGTACACACCAACATCGCCTTGTAGGGGGTGTAATGATTTTGATAGATACATGTCTCCTACACACTTTAAAGAGGGTCGGAATCTGAACCCCTATGGGGGATGCTCGAGGGGCAATGCCTCAGGGGCGCCCACAAGGAGCGTTCATAGAATGTCTCAACTGCAATGTGTTATTTTTGCATAATTACAAGACGTTGGATTATTACATAGCCAACACAATGATAGATAAGAAAAAGAAAGAACAAGAGATAGAGCCATATCTACCACCATACATGGATTATGCATCAGGATTAGATGATCATCAACGGGAAATAAAAAGAATGAAGAAAGTTTGATGTAAAACTTTTGAGTATCAGGCCAAGATTGATGGGAAGCGAGTCAACATGGTAGAAAGATTGGAGCTGTACTCTAATTTATTCTCAAAAGAGGATCATAAAGAGATCTTGGACTGTGTCTTCCGTCTAAGAGATTTGGGCAAGGCAGGTCTCTTACATGAGAAAACATTTTCTGAGCCAGAGAAATGGATGTGACGAAATGGGAGAATTACCATCCAATGCGGATGATGTTACAACTTCGCACTTAAAGATGGTGTTCCCCCTGGAATACTCCAGCATGACCAAGAGGATCTGATGCCCACAGTATTAAAGAAAATGATAAAGAGGATGGTTCGATGGAGGGTGTTACCATTGGACTGCATCCCCAACAGCTTTATAATTAACATATATGACCGAGTGGACTGCATTCCTCCCCACATCAACCATCATGACTTTGTATGACCCTTTTCTACAGTTTCTTTCTTGACTGAGTGTGAGATACTATTTAGCAAAGAGATTTTCATATTGGGACCTGGTGAGTTCCAAGGATTGTTTAAGATTCTGCTTCCAATTGGATCAGTAATGGTATTACAGGAAAATGATGTAGACCTGGCCAAACATTGCATTCTTGGAGTTCCCACCAAATGGGTTTCAATTACTTTCAGGAGGATGGATCCAGTGAAAACCTTTCGTTGGTTTAAGCCAGATCAAAAATTAGAAGAGCTACGACCTCTCGAGCTTTAACTAAAGTATACCCGTGGATGTGTGCAAAGAGATTCTTTCTGGAGCACATACCCTGACTCAGTCACTTCAGCCACAGATGTTAGACTATTTTTTTTGTCTGTTTCAGCCCTTTTGTTAGCATGTGTGATGATATGTCTGCTAGTTTCTTTGATTAGTCTGTCAGCTTCAACAGTTGATTTTGTTATCATCAATGCAAACGCTTGTATTCATCAAAGTTTAAGCGTTGTATTTTCATATTCAATAGAAATGAAGTCAGTTTTGCAGTACATTTAAGCTGGTTGCAGTGTGATCTTTTGAAAGCCACCTAGCGAAATTTCAATCCAATTTTAACGAAAAAAGAATGGTAATATATATATATATATATATATATATNCCTTTTTAAAAATAGAAAGTTTTTTAAAAGTACATATTGTATAAATTCCCTATGGGTTCAAATATTGAGGTCTTAATCAAAAAGTCTTATATTACTTGATAACGATACCTATACTTGCGTAGTATCCCAATATATATAAATTAAAAGTTAAATTCTTATTTTTCTTCAGGATCAAGCTTTTTAATTTTTTTGTAAATTAAGGAAATATAACTGAAATATAATCTGAATTATTGTTGTACTTTGCTTATTAGCAGTATCAAGAGGGATCAAGTTTTTGACGCCGTTGTCAAGGATTAAAATCTTCAACTAGTGGTGTCAACTTCTTAAATTCTACATATAAAAAAGAATATTGGGATCAATGATCGATGGTGATGGTCGACAGTGGCTGACAAAGATCGATGGGTGTCGATGAATGTCGGCGGTGGTCGACGATAGTTAGGATGGCGCTGGACTTCAGCTCATTCTCAAAGCCTCCAGTTCTCTCTGAAGCTCCAAGTCTCTCCCCTCATGTAAGGGGTGTGACTCTATCTATAATATTCTAAGTTTCATTAATGCATGAATATGAATCATTTTGATCGGATGGTCCGGAGAGCTTCTCTAAATCAGACGGTGTTTAATGGAAATTTGGATGCCTAATGATAGAATTGAGTGATCTTGGGCTCGTTGGATTTGACTTGTTGAGATGCTCAATTCGACTATAAACTTGCAAGATTCGACTCCCGTCTATCCTTCTAAATGTGTCCAGAAATCTTTGAAGTATAGTTTAATGGCTTAATCTGGGCTTGATTTGACTCGGATTTGACTGACTTTGATATCATTAGGTTTGTCTCATCAAGCTGATCTGTTTGACTATAAGTTCACTAAAATCAGAGCTTAGGGTGAGTTTTTATCATCATTTGAACATTCGTTGTTCAAAATATTGTCTCGAGATCCATGTCATACTTCGAAATTCATGCCGGATAATGAAAATTAGTTGGTGGCGTATCAACTTGAAGTTCCCTTGTGAGAGCAAACTTGTATGTAACTTTCTTACATTTTTATATTGTATAACACCCAGATTTATATACCTTTTATTATAGTAGCATCTCTGACACTTAAATGTTTGTATATTCTAAATAGAAGTGTCCGGTCTCGTGTCCGTACTATGAAAATAAATAAATAATTTGATGTTTATTTAAGTTACATTTATTTAATTTTTAAATACTTAATGAGAATTTGAGTTTATTTAATTTCTAATTTATATGAATGTAATTGGGTCAGGTTAAAATTATTCAACAAATGCACTGATTCGTTTAAATCCTATTAATTCGAGACTTCAATCATTTCGCTTGTGTTGATCAGTTCCAGCTTCTGCATGCGTGATAATATATATTTATCTTTTGTAAATCCACTAAAAAGTTCTCTCATTATAGCCGTTTTTTGAAGCTACCATGACCCAAAATGGGAGAAATTATTCAATAGAGCACTTACGCCGCTCTCCGTGCGGACTTCCAGTAATATATTTTCATGTAGAGGTTATTGAGAGGCTATTGAAGTGAAACTACGAAGATTATTGAGGGGTTATTAGGGTGTTATTATGAGATTATTGCAAGGGTTATACAAGGTTGCAAGATTATTGGAGGGCTACTGTGGTGTTATTATCAAGTTCTTGTGGAGTGTAATCGCAGAGGTTATTTAAAAGTTATTGAGAGTGTAACAACGGAGATTATTGAGAGGTTATTATGACTTTATTAGAATTAATGCTCTAATAATCCTCTAATAACCCCCAATTACCCTGCCAATAACCTTCGCGTTTTCATTATAATAATCTTCGCGATAGGTGAACCCGATATAACACACATATCACATATTACTGGAGCCCGTACATAGTGTTGTGTAGGTGCTCTGTATGTAATAATTTCTCCCTAAATGAATTACACCACAAAGGAAGGTAAAATAAAAAACAAAATTAATATATATATATATATATATATATATGTTATAANTGAAGTTGCTGCTTTTCTCTGCTTTTTCTGTTTGGAGTTTTGACCTTGGTGCTGTTTTGGTCCTTGTTGTTTTGTTTTATGCTCCATTTGCTTTTAGAGCCCTGCTACTATTTTCATCCTTTTTATGATCTTGGGTTCTTTGGGTTGTGTTTTCCCAATGGCCTTCCCCATTGATGCTGATACCAATGCCCATTGGACCAAGGCTACCTTTGCTGATGTTGTTGGAAGTGGTTTTGAAGTTCCTAAATCCTTTGACCACTTGATTTTCCCACAATTTCTCCATGATGCTGCTGCTGGGAAGGGGGTTTGCCCCTTTGTCAATCCTGTTGGTTTGAAGGAAGGGGAACCTGCCATTATCTTTTCTCTCCAGGAAATCAATGAACTTAATGATACAGTTAAGTTTACTCTGGTGGGTAAGTTTCAGTATGGTCATCCTAAGATGGACTTAGTAAGGAGGTACTTTGTGGATTTGAAACTTACAGGAGCTTGGAGGCTAGGTTTAATAGATGGAAGGCACCTTCTGATTTCTTTATTTAATGAAGAAGATTATGCAAGGGTGTTTGCAAAGCAGACTTTGATCATTAATGGTGTCCCAATGAAATTGCTGATGTGGACTCCAGATTTTAATCCCACAAAGGCCAATGTGGTTCAAGTTCCCTAATTTACCTATTCAGTATTTCCATCAGAATGTGTTGTTCAGCATTAGTAGGGTACTTGGCTGCCCCTTGAAAATTGATGCCCCCACATATAATGTGGCAAGACCAGCTGGAGCTAGAGTCCTGGTTGAGAGGGACATTACTTTGCTTGATATTGATAGAGTTTGGATTGGAACTACTGAGGAAGGTTTCTAGCAGAAGATAGTTGTGGAACAAAAGCCTGCTATTGCCAACATTGTAAAATGTTTGGACATAGTGTGGAGAAGTGTTATAGACTACACCCTCCAAACAAAAAAAGAGCTCCAGGGACTAGAACAACTAATTCCAAGCCAGTTGGGACTACTGTTGAATTGGCTGGAGATGTTGATACTACTGATGTGGTGGTAAATAACACAGTTGAGATTGTGCCAGAAATTAAACAAGAAGATCCCTTATCCCATACTATCTTTATTTTGGCTATGGATTATCTTTCTGGGCTTCTTAATCAAAAGTTTGTATCTTCACCACATTTGGACTATCAGCACATATCCAATATTAGTGCGAGTCATCTGTCCTATGCAGATGATATAATCATTTTCTCTAAGGCTACCAAGAATGCAGTAAAGTCTCTCAATCAAGTACTTAAATACTTCCAAAGATCATCCGGTATGTATCTTAACAAACAGAAATGTCAAATTTTTACTAGCTCTCATACTCTTCCAAAGATTAAGCAATGGATTGCACAACACACTGGATTTTGCTTGGCCTCTTTACCTATCAATTATCTTGGTGTTCAATTAATAAAAGGGAGAACTAAACAAACTTAATTCAATGGGGTAATTAATCAAATTCAGAAACAACTTCAATGTTGGACAAATTACTTCCTATCTAATGAAGGTAGGATCACTCTTCTCAAAAGCATCTTAACTTCTATCCCTTCTTATGCTCTTCAGATGCTTACTATGAGGAAGGGGACTCAGGTAAGGCTTGGCAGAATGTTTAATAAATTTCTTTGGGCTGGTCAAAAGAAACAATTCCATTGGTTAGCTTGGCATAAATTGTGTAAGCCTCTACATGCAGGTGGGTTAGGCTTTAAGGATTTTCAACATTTCAATTTCATTAATCTTTGTAAACTCTGGAAAAAGTTTAGAGCCCAAGATAGTCTTTGGACTTTGTTTATGAAGGGGAAATACTGCAGGAATGTGCACCCTAACTTAGCTGAGAAGAAAGTTGGGGATTCCAGGCTGTGGACTAAACTTTTGGAGGTGAGGCATAAAGCTGAGGATCTGTTTATTTGGGAACTTGGAGAAGGAAAAATTAATTTCTGGTTAGTTAAATGGATTTGGAATGGGGAAAGAATTGACACCTCCAATTCAAACTCTGGAACTAAAGGGAAGGAATTCTGGACTAAAAATGAATGGAATTGTAATTTGCTGGCAACCATCCTAACTAAAGAGCAAATGTATTGGGTGAAGAAAACTAAAATCAATCCTGGAGAAAAAGATAGAATCATCACTAGATAGGCTCCCTCACAAAAATTTTCAACTTATATTTTCCAGCAGTTGTTTCATTGGCAACCTGTTATGTGGGGGAAATTTATTTGGGGGAAGTGGTTGACACCTTCTATGTCCTTTTTTTGCTGGAGGCTGTGAAATTCTTTCTTACCTTGTGATGATATTTTGAAATTGAAAGGGCTTAAGGGTCCCTCTTGCTGCTGGCTATGTAGTAAGGATGAAGAAAGTCTGGAACATTTATTTTTCTCCTGTAGTTTCTCCCAAAGGGTTCGGTCTGGTCTGTTGAATCAGCTCAGCATTCATACTCTGAAAGTAAGTTGGCAGAACTTTTTGGATTGCTGGAAGGAGTGAATGGAAGCTAAATTGATAACCATTCCTTGTGTTGTTGCCTGGTTCATTTGGAAGTGCAGAAATCAAGTTAAGTATGAAAATATGATACCTATGGAAGAGGTAGTGGTTTTAAATTGTACTTCCTATCTGCAAAAGATCATAATACATCAGAAATTTCACAATATTTTCCAGAGTTGGATGCCCAGTGGAATCAATAGGAAGATAAGCAAGCCTACTTTGGTCCTTTGGACCCCCCCCCNGAATCAATAGGAAGATAAGCAAGCTTACTTTGGTCCTTTGGACCCCCCCACCTAAGGGATGGCTGAAGGCTAATACTGATGGAAGTTTCTCTAAGGAGGCTGCTGGTGTGGGAGGAGTTATTAGGAACTACCTAGGAAAGTGTATTTTCTACTTTTCTTCCCCTACTTGGGCTAATGATGCACTTGAAACTGAAATGATAGCCATCTACCGTGCTATCTACCTTTCCAAGCAATGTAACATCTCTAAATTGGTAATAGAATCTGATTCCACTAGCTACATCAGAATTCTAAGAATTGTTGAAGCTGCTCCATGGAACCTTGTTTGGTGTCACAATAGTATTAAAAAACTGTTGATTAAGGTTGATGTGCATTTCCAACACATTCTTAGGGAAGGCAACACTCCAGCACACAGTTTGGCAATCAGGGGGAAGGAAACTGAAGAAATTGTTGTTGGGACTATACCTCCTAATCAGTTAGCTCTCCTACTACATGGGGACACCTTATCCATTCCTTATCTTCATTGTAGAGATTGATTATATTCAGGGGGTACATACAAGGTTTTAATTAGATTTCTTTCTTTTATTTTGTGAGCATGGTTGTAAGACTTTTTGGGGTTAGAGATCTGGGTGTAGATTTAGTGATCTAACCCTTCTGTTTTGTAACTCAATTGTTTCATTAACATGTATGGAGCAATAGATAGCTCCTTTTTTTTAATATATATATATATATATATATGGAGCTGGNGGTATCTTCTCTGCCTAGCTGGTCTTCAGAACTATTCAAACTTTAAATTAGCCAATATTTTTTATAGCATCTCTAGTAAAGGTAAAGAATAATATTGCTCATATTTGACACAACACAAATTGCTTACTTCCACAATAGAATTCCTATGCATATTACTGATTCATGATAAGGAGAAAGATATTCCATATTCAGTGTTTTTTTTAATATAAACTCAATTTATCTTTAAAAGTTTTTATTGTTTTGACAAAATATCAAAAATACCAAAAAAATTTGAATTTTAATTACTGTAAAAACATCAATAGTTTAAGTAATTGTCTTTTTAAAATAGAAATTTTGTTTTTTAATAATGCATATTGTGAAATTCCCATGAGTTTGATATTAGGGTTTTAATCTAAAGTCTTATATTACTTGATAACGATACATATACTTGCGTAGTATCCCAATACATATAAATTAAAAAGTTAAATTCTTATTTCTTCAAGATCAATTTTTTGTTACTGTTGCAAAGTAAGGAAATATAAGTGAAAGATATAATTAAAGACATTGTCATACTGTTGTTATAAATCGTCAGGATCAGGGACCATTTATCATGGAGAGAGTCTTCACCGAAGGAGCCTATCAACTGGTGAATTGTCAAGGCGAGAGATCAATGCTCCCAATCAATGGGAGATATTTAAATAAATATTACACAACCTGACACCTTTAGCAACCTTTTTTTGTTACTTTTTGGGTCTTTTGTCTGTTTTGGGCATCAATAAATAAAATTGTAATAAAACGTGAAATTGTCATGAACAAAATTTGGCACGTCACCTCTTCTCACACCTTCTTGCATATGTTTTTCAAAATTCCATTAAAATAAATATATTAGGATTCTAATAACCTTTTTATCGTTCTAAGTTTTACCTAAATTGGAGAGTGATGTCGTTTCTTTTGTCTTCTATAGGAAATGTCGGGCCAAGGACTATTAGTTTCAGCTTTACATGGCTTACATCTCACCCCAATTATGAAGAGGCCATCTAAGAAGTCCAAAGCTTGTCATTTGAAATTAGTGGTAGCAACCCCCGATGGTCGCAAGATTAGTTTTGTGTCAGGGGGCTTTGAGACTCAAGCTAAGAAGAGAACTTACCAGTGCAAAGTTGCTCGTTACAAGAAGAAGGCCATGAAAAGGGCTGAGAAAGCTCTAGCTACAGAGTCGGCAGTACACAACACACCTGTTAAAAACAAGTTTAACAAAATTGACAAAGATAAAGAAGAAGTTGTCACCAAGCCTATGCAATGGGAGCAGGATGAAGAGGTCAAGACTATCATTTCCAATTTACCTAAGTACACACCAACATCGCCTTTTCGGGGGTGTAATGATTTTGATAGGTACATGTCTCCTACACACTTTAAAGAGGGTCGGAATCTGAACCCCTATGGGGGATGCTCGGGGGGCAATGCCTCAGGGGCGCCCACAAGGAGCGTTCATAGAATGTCCCAACTGCAATGTGTTATTTCTGCATAATTACAAGACGCCTGATTATTACATAGCCAACATGATGATAGATAAGAAAAAGAAAGAACAAGAGATAGAGCCATATCTACCACCATACATGGATTATGCATCAGGATTAGATGATCATCAACGGGAAATAAAANTCGGCTGTAGGATAAAAATAAAATAAATAAATAAATAAATAAAACAATCTCTCTCCCCCTCTCTCTCCCCTATATAACACACTCAGGGGTGTAAACGAATCGAACACGAACGAACAGAGCTTGTGTTCGTGTTTGGTTCGTTTGAAATTTAGTTTGTTTGAAATAAGCTCGTGTTTGAAATTGTTCGTGAAGTCACTGTTCGTGTTCGTTTCTTAACGAACGAGCCGAACA
>JXCR01094700.1:337784-360757 GCA_002079205.1 Phalaenopsis hybrid cultivar
TTTTATATATAATTATTTTAAATTATTTTATATTTCGAACAATAACGATTCGAACACGAACGAACGCATCAATGTTCGTGTTTGGTTCATTTAACTAACCGAACGAAAAAAATTTGTTTATGTTCGTCTCGTCTACTTATCGAACAAATCGAACACAAACTCATTGACGAACCGAACACGAACTGTTCGCGAACAACGAGCTTTTTTGACAGCCCTAAACACACTCCAACCTAAACTCTTCTCTCCCAACCCGTGAATTCCCCAAGCTCTCCCATTCTCCCTCCAGCTAATCTCTATATTTTACATACTTGCCACACATTTCTTATGTATTTACACAGCTTATCTAAATCTTATGTATTAACTTTCCTCAAACCAAGAATTTGTTACACGCCACTCAAATCTTATATATTTACATGCTCATAATTTTATTTACTAAAGTCTTACATACATGCCATGCAAATTTTATATATATTGTATGCACACCACACAAATTCTATATATTTACATACATACCACTTTATTCATATGGATTTACACATATGCCACCTAAACTTATATATTCACACGCATGTCATGTAATTTGATATACATGTCTTTCATGTTTTAAGAGAGAAAGAAAGAGAGAGATTTACACGCATGCCACCTTATTCTCATGTATTTACTCACATACCAAATTATTCTTGCATATTTACACGCATGCGACCCTATTTCCATGTATTTACGCACATATCAAATTATTCTTGCATATTTACATGTTTGCCACCCAAACTTCGATATTTACATGTGTATCTACATATCTAATGTCGAAACTTTGATATTTACATGTGTGACACCCAAATCATGTGTATTTACATGCTCGACATTCAAATTTGAATATTTTACATGCACTACTTATTTGTTTTTGGACTTACATATTCATCGTTGAAACTTTCATTCACATGTATGTTACATAATTTTTATGGATTTACACGTCTAATATTTGAAATTTGACGAACTTTTTATACATGTTCAAACATGGCCAAGGCTTTAGATATTCCTACACACAATTTAAATTTTGTGAGTTCTATATGTGATATGATAATTTAAGTTTTAAGTAGATTTAAGTTTTAAGTAGATGTCATGTGGATAAGTAGAATAATAGGGTATTTTTTATTTAAATAAATACATAAACCTTAAAAATACATATCTTGATGTAAAAAAATCATAAAAATAAAATAAAAATACCCATAAACTCAAAAAACAGAGACAGGCCAAAAAAAAAAAAAAAGAACATGTGTTTTTTTAAGTATTAAAAATAATAATAATTAAAATTTCCAAAACTATAAATATATCTAAAAAAATCATAAAAATTGTCTTGATTAAGGAAAACTACTTTAAAAAATTGTCATAAAAAAAATTTTCAAAGTCAGAAAATATGTTTTCAATGTCTATGTCTATTTTCCTATAATATCACTAATTTTGACTTTAAGTAATTATAATAATTAAAATATAAATAAAAAATAATAAAATTTGGCCTAGTGAGTTCTCTGAGGTCATGAGCACTTTAAAAAATGAGATTTTAATTAAAAAAATTCATTTTTGAGCATTTAAAAATAATTAAAATAATAAAAAAAATCATAAAAATTCAAAATATCTCAAAATGTCACCAAATTTTCCTTGATCAAAGACGGTTACTTAAAAAATGCTTTCTTGAATGTTTAAAAACTCAAAAATGTATTTTAAATACTTAAAACTATTTTTCAATATATTTATAATTATTCACTAAAATAATTATAATAAATAAAATAAAAATAAGAAAAATACAAAATTGAGTTTGTTGAACTCCTTTGTAAGATTTTTAGCATTTTATAGGACATTCAGGTCTATCATGATTTATTGAAGGAACTTATCCTCATAACACAATAATCAAACATAACATAACAAATGAATTCATCAAGGACCTACCAAGATATGATTCAGGACCCGATAATTCACACAAATCAATAAGAATACCTCCAACTACTTATCCTACATTAATGAACAATGCTCAAGGGTTTAAGTCTTCCCTAAAGTAGTTAAACCCTTGTAAGAAACTGGGAATATTTGTTGTGCCACATATGAATCATCGAACTTGTGTAAATCTGAGGTCTAGGTGGCTAGGGCAATGACGATAATGATAATGTGTGCTTAAATAAGGGATGCGATGTGGGATTATCAAAATAGTTTCTCTTACGTCAAGGACTCCTGATAAGAGGAGAGTATAAGGACCGATGATACTCTTCGTCAACTCTTGGTGAGAGTGTTGTCACCGACACTCTTAGGTTGATAGTATTCTTAGTTCCATTAGAGTAATTAACCCGTGGACTGCACTACTTTACAAAATATTTTAAAACAAAATTTCCTTTGCAACAAAAATACCTTTTGCTAGTTAAATAAATCCTACATGCATGAAAATCAAAATTGGAAAACAAAAATTTTATAAAAGTCCATGGCTAATTACTTGGATCGAAGTTACTATTGCCCTCCGTAGATTATCAAGTTGGTAGCTCTTACTCAAGGTTAGGAAGCACATAATCCAGCTCTAAGCCCCCCAACTTTACCAATGTCTTGCACTCAGTCCTGGTCTTCCATATGTGACTATAAGTTTTCTTTCACTTGCTTGTGTTTTATTACGACTCGTTTTTCTGACTTTTTTTTTGTACCAGATAATGTAAGTTAAGATTTTTGTGCACTCAAAAGCTCAGATACGTATTTATTTTATGTACTGCATTCTCTTTTTATTTACTTTACGACACTTTATTTTTTTAGTACCTTTTATTTATCCACAATTTACCTTACTTGGCATGCAAAACAAAATGAAAACCAAAACCAAAACAAAACAAAACCCAAAACAACAACAAAACTTGGCATACACACTGCAAAACTATAAAACCTTGAACTGCGGAACTACTACGATAGCGAGGACTTCAGAGTTAACTTCGTGGGCAGCTCGTTCAAGACCTTTCTTTAGTTTAAATAACAATTCTTAGAATTCTGAGACTGTCTTTTATGACATAAAACCTCTCTTTTTTGTAGGCACCTGCATAGTCCAAATATGCAACATGTCCTAACTTGTATTAGGTTTCTGAGGTAGTCACTTGACGTAAAACCTTCTATCATTCTAGTTTTTTTATGTAAATCATCATTACACAAATCTAAACCCTAATTAATAAAATCAACAAGAGTTAACTTAAGTTAATATCATCTTAAATTGAGTCAAATATTATGATAGTTTGGGGATTATCAAGAACCTATTGTGGACTTTTAATCTCCCCTACTTTTCTTCCTTTGATTCTTAAAATAAAATCTTTCACCTTTGAACTAATCCCTATTGAAAATTTCACAATCATGTTTGTTGAAAACCCTTCCTTTTGAATTCATGAAAATAAAAGATTCTTAATTTTTATCGAGAGATTTCTTAAGTGATATGTTCACTTCAGATGTAATTAACTATAGGGGCTTGCCCTTATAGGAAACTTAAAAGAACCCATACTTAAAACAAACCCTATTCGACTCTCATATTGAATATGGGAATCTGTTGGTCATCATGCAAACTTGTTGATCAAATAGAAGTCATTTTTTTTCTATAGTTTATTTAATTGAGTTTATCATCAAATAATGTATACCTTTCAGGGTGACATATTACTCGTGGTTAGCTCGATTATTCAAAATGTAGGAATCAATGGGATAAGTTTGACCCCATTTTCTACAAAATTAAAATACCTAATTTCTAAATACTATATTACACTAAATTGAACCGCACTTAGTCGTATGACGACCGACAGATACATAATCTACTACTAACAATATATATAATTTTCTGAAAGATGGTATAAATGGTCTCATGAAATCTAATCCCCAAACATCAAATATCTTGACTNGGGCAGGTCACTTACATGAGAAAACATTTTATGAGCCAGAGAAATGGATGTGAGGAAATGGGAGAATTACCATCCAATGCAGATGATGTTACAACTTCGCACTTAAAGATGGTGTTCCCCCTGGAATACTCCAGCATGACAAATTGGATCTGATGCCCACAGTATTAAAGAAAATGATAAAGAGGATGGTTCGATGGAGGGTGTTACCAGTGGACTGCATCCCCAACAACTTTATAATTAACATATATGACCGAGTGGACTGCATTCCTCCCCACATCGACCATCATGACTTTGTTTGACCCTTTTCTACAGTTTCTTTCCTAACCGAGTGAGATACTATTTAGCAAAGAGATTGTTGTATTGAGACCTGGTGAGTTCCAAGGATTGATTAAGATTATGCTTCCAATTGGATCAGTAATGGTATTACAGGAAAATGATGCAGACCTGGCCAAACATTGCATTCTTGGAGTTCCCACCATATGGGTTTCAATTACTTTCAGGAGGATGGATCCAGTGAAAACCCCTCGTTGGTTTAAGCCTGATCAAAAATTAGAAGAGCTACGACCTCTCGAGCTTTAACTAAAGTATACCCGTGGATGTGTGCAAAGGGATTCTTTCTGGAGCACATACCCTGACTCAGTCACTTCAGTCACAAATGTTAGACTATTTTTTTGTCTGTTTCAGCCCTTTTGTTAGCATGTGTGATGATATGTCTGCTAGTTCCTTCGATTAGTCTGTCAGCTTCAACAGTTGATTTTGTTATCATCAATGCAAACTCTTGTATTCATCATAAGTTTAAGCGTTGTATTTTCATATTCAACATAAATGAAGTCAGTTTTGCAGTACAGTTAAGTTGGTTGCAGTGCGATCTTTTGAAAGCCACCTAGTTGAATTTCAATCCAATTTTAACGAAAAAAGAACGGTTATATATATATATATATATATATACATATATATATAAGAGTATTATTTCATTTAAAATAGTTTGAATACATATCTATTTTCACAAATAATTTTCTTTGCAAAAATTTCTAAGAACACTTTGAACACAAAACAAACTGGGAAAATGATATTCATCACACCCTTTATAATTCTCCAATCTCCAACATCATACTATATTCACATGTTCTATGACACTCTCTATAAAGATGTTACATATTTTCATACCTCTTTCATAATTTCACTTCCAATTTTAGATATCAAACTTTTCACACAACTCGAGATTTTCCTCATGATAAGGAAGTAAACCAATAAGGTACCCAATTCCTTCTTGCACTGGATAGGTGTAAGACCTCCAGGTTTGTTGAGACATCTGATTCTACGTTTTTCTTCAGGATAAGGTAGTAAACCAATAAGGTACCTTATTTATTCATGCACTAGATAGGTATAAAACCTCCAGGTTTGTTGAGGCATCCAATTTCTACAATTTTCTTCAGGACAAGGGAGTAAACCAACAAGGTACCTGATTCCTTTCTGCACTGGATAGGTATAAGACCTCCAGGTTTGTTGAGGCATCTGATTCCTACAATTTTCTTCAGAATAAGGGAGTAAACCAACAAGGTACTTGATTCCTTCCCACAGTAGATAGGTGTAAGACCTCCAGTTTTGTTGAGGCATCTGATTCCTACATTTTTTTTCAGGATAAGGGAGTAAACCAACAAGGTACCTGATTCCTTCCCGCACTGGATAGTTATAAGACCTCTAGGTTTGTTAAGGCATCCGATTCGTACAATTTTCTTCTGGATAAGGGAGTAAACCAACAAGGTACCCGATTCCTTCCCATATTGGATAGGTATAAGACCTCCAGGTTTGTTGCGACATCCGATTCCTATAACTTTCTTCAGGATAAGGGAGTAAACCAACAAGGTACTCGATTCTGTCCTGCACTGGATAGGTGTAAGATCTCCAGGTTTGTTGAAGCATCTGATTCCTATGATTTTCTTTAGAATAAGGGAGTAAACCAATAAGGTACCAAATTCCTTCTTGCACTGGATAGATGTAAGACCTCTAGGTTTGTCGAGGCATCTAATTCCTCACTTTTCAGAGAGGAGTGAGACCCCCTAAGACATCTAACAATTCTCTTTGAAACAATTAATAAGTCCTTATAGTGTGTTTGAGGCACATGTTCCACGCACACCAAATTAATATATGGGATTAGGAGGAAACCAGCAAGGTACCCAATTTCTCATTCACTGGATCAGGCGTAAGCCAACAAGACACTCGATTCTTCTGCTGTCGCAATGCACACACTGTATAAGGGAGTAAACCAACAAGGTACCTAATTCCTTTTTAAGGAGTAAGCCAACAAGGCACCTTATACCTCCGCGACACCATATTAGCACACATTGGATAAGGAAGTAAACCAATAATGTACTCGATTCCTTTATACACTGGATAAGGAGTAAGCCAACAAGGCACCTTTTACCTCCATGACACCATACTAGAACACACTGGATAAGGGAGTTGACCAGCAAGGCTCCATATTCCTTCTTGCACAGGATAGGTGTAAGGCCTCCAAGTTCTATTGAGGCATCTGATTCCTCACCTCTGAGATAGGAGTAAGGCCCCTTGAAATGGATAATGGCTTCCGACAATTCTCGCTAGGATAGTAAGCCCTTATTGTGCGCACAAGGCATTCCTAATTTTTTTTTCTTTATGTCTGTAAACTTTGCTACGTCGGCACTGACTACGCGCACACCATACTAAAATTTGTACACTTCCCTATGTCAAAACTGACTAGACATATACAAAATGAAATACACACTTTGCAACGCCCACTTACAGCTATGCTAATTTCTTTGTCAAATCACGAAAATCCTTCATTAAATTATGGCCGGTCAGGTCATGACCACCTTTATGTTGAATCACAACAATACCTCTAGTTTCATACCTTTCTTCCCCTAATGGATATAAGTTGAATCGATATATATATCTGAGCTAGGTATTAGACCTCTTTAAGTGTACACGACATCCTAGACTCTCCTTCTTTGACACTTGCTACAACTGAGACCATATACCTTAAGTGGTACAATAGTGTCTTTGACAACCTCTCAAGTTGAAGATGAATCCCTGTGCTTTTCTTTTTGTCCTAGTCTTTCTATGATATTACACATATTTTCTTTAATTTGATAATTCAAAATCTTAACTACAAATCAAAATTTCTGCCAACTGATCCTCAACAATGATGTTTGCAACCCAAATTCAAATCTTATAAAAAAAATGCACACACATCAACCTTTAATAAATATCCTTCTTGCTCATCCCCAGCGGATAACACCTTTTATATCCCGAGTGGTTGTTCACTAAGCTACCCATGGTGGATACTAGTGTAGTTCCTCCCTTACTGAGTTATATACTCTTTAAGGGAAAGTTAACTTCAACTTTGCTTGATTGTTCCATTAATCGTCTCAATCAACGCCAATACGCGCGGTGTGCTTCTTTAGCACACCCCACCTATTGGGGGTCCATTTGTTAACCTCACTTTTGGGTGAGGATTTTGGGTCTTTCCTTTATTAACTAGGGTCTAGCCTTAGGACTTTCCTAATGTCTATCTTAGCATCTTAAAAATGGCACTCACCTTCTCCTTAGACATTTCAACCAAATCTCTGATCTCTATGTTGGTTCTTTATGTGACCAATAATCTTTAATACGAAGATTAGAGATTACATAAGTGAACTTTGATGAGAATTCCTATAGGATTTATGGAACATAGGAAAGTCTTGCATTGTTCTACACGTTTTTGGACTTCAATGCATTGCATCATCAATGATAATCATCATGATCATCATAAACATTGCATTTTCGTATCACAATGCTACAATCATTATGCCCATGGGGCTCACCAAAATTATTTGAACCCACTTTTCCTAAAATAACCCACTTGAATATTTTGATTCTTCAAAATTACCCAAAATTACCATTTAATCACAGAATCCACTTCAAACCATTTGATATCATCATTTAGACCATTTGAAACTCAAAAATTGCAAAAATAACCAATTTTCCTAAAAATTACCAAAATACCCCTAGATCTCCAAAATATCAAAATTTCCAAAATTTCTCATAGTCACCAATAAGTCCTAAAATCCACATCAAATCATTCCTTATGTCTTCTTGAGCAATTTAGCTGTAAACTTGTTATACTTCCAGACAACTTTTTAGCACCTCGACATCAAAATAACAAATACTTAAAAAAAATGCTTCGGGGATCATAAAACAGTTCACATTGATTGAAAATGACCCTAGACACTGTCGTTTGACTCCAAATTTCTTCTTGAACCACCTAGAGCCTTTAAATCAACCTTTTGACCACTTTGACCAAAGTTAGCCAAAATTACAAAAAAATGCCACTCATGGCCCAAAAATTCACAAATCCTCCAAAATCATTTCAAACACCCTAAAATCAATTCTTGGCCATCCATTGGGTCCAATTTGACCAAATTCACTCACTTTGACTAAAAATATGAAATTGAGCTTCATGATCAATCAAATACCCCAATATCAAATTCACATCAAATTCAACATATCTAGATCTAATTTCAATTGAATACAATTTCATTTAACGGGTCCATGATCAATTTCCAGAATGGTCGATCGTGAACTAAAACTCTGATGAAAATTAAATTTGACGCATTTTTGACCTGATCATCGACGAGGTTATCCAGGTGACCTCAAACAATGAAACAGATCACGCAAGTGCGTCTGGAACGTCGATTCCACCTAAGGAGCACGTTCGTCTTGCCACAGCTTCGTGGGCGGTCTAAAAATACGTGAATTATCATTTTTGGGCCCGATTGTTGAAAAATGGTTTGAACGACCCCGGATGACGAAACGGTCTGCGCGATCGCATCCAGAACGCCGATTTTACCTAGAGAGGACGTTTAATTCACAACGAGGCATCATATAGGCGAAAATGCGGAAGTGATAATAATAATAATAATATAATAATAATAATAATAATCGACACGTGCTGGAAAATCTGCAGCAGTAGAGTAACAGATTATTGTCTTAGCGTTGTACGAGGATTCAGCACACATACAGATGAAAGAGAAAACAAACAGTGATGACTCTAGAAACTTTTATGTGGAAAACCTGGAAAGGAAAAAAACCATGGGGTCTGGCCCAATTGCAAAAATTCACTATTAATTGATGATTACAGAGACCCCTTGTCCCGCAGACGGGAAAATGTTACTAGCTTTCCAAGTTATAACGTCGACTGACGGCGTCTAGTTAACAGTGGTCGACGGAGATCAGTTGTGATCAACAGTAGTCAACGAAAATTGATGACAGTCGGTGGTGGTTGACGGAGGTCAGCGATGGTCGATGGTAGTCGATGTCGGTCGACGGAGGTCAGCGGTGATCGACGGTGGTCNTCCCCAAGCTCTTCCATTCTCCCTCCAACTAATCTCTTTATTTTACATACTTGCCACACATTTCTTATGTATTTACACTTGGCTTATCTAAATCTTATGCATTAACTTTCCTAAAACCAAGAATTTGTTACACGCCACTCAAATCTTATATATTTACATGCTCATAATTTTATTTACTAAAGTCTTACATACATGCCATGCAAATTTTATATATATTGTATGCACACCACACAAATTCTATATATTTACATACATACCACTTTATTCATATGGATTTACACATATGCCACCTAAACTTATATATTCACACGCATGTCATGTAATTTGATATACATGTATTTCATGTTTTAAGAGAGAAATAAAGAGAGAGATTTACACGCATGCCACCCTATTCTCATGTATTTACTCACATACCAAATTATTCTTGCATATTTACACACATGCGACCCTATTTCCATGTATTTACGCACATATCAAATTATTCTTGCATATTTACATGTGTGCCACCCAAACTTCGATATTTACATGTGTATCTACATATCTAATGTCGAAACTTTGATATTTACATGTGTGACACCCAAATCATGTGTATTTACATGCTCGACATTCAAATTTGAATATTTTACATGCACTACTCTTTGTTTTTTGGACTTACATATTCAGCGTCGAAACTTTCAGTCACATGTATGTTACATAATTTTTATGGATTTACACGTCTAACATTTGAAATTTGACGAACTTTTTATACATGTTCAAACATGTCCAAGGCTTTAGATATTCCTACACAATTTAAATTTTGTGAGTTCTATATGTGATATGATAATTTAAGTTTTAAGTAGATGTCATGTGGATAAGTAGAATAATAGGGTATTTTTTATTTAAATAAATACATAAACCTTAAAAATACATATCTTGATGTAAAAAAAATCATAAAAATAAAATAAAAATACTCATAAACTCAAAAAATAGAGACAGACCTAAAAAAAAAAAAGAACATGTGTTTTTTTAAGTATTAAAAAAATAATAATAATAATAATTAAAATTTCCAAAACTATAAATATATCTAAAAAAATCATAAAAATTGTCTTGATTCAGGAAAACTATTTTAAAACATTATCATAAAAAAATTTTCAAAGTCAGAAAATATGTTTTCAATGTCTATTTCTATTTTCCTATAATATCACTAATTTTAACTTTAAGTAATTATAATAATTAAAATGTAAATAAAAAAATATAAAATTTGGCCTAGTGAGTTCTCTGAGATCATGAGCACTTAAAAAAATGAGATTTTAATTAAAAAAATTCATTTTTGAGCATTTAAAGATAATTAAAATAATAAAAAAATCACAAAAATTCAAAATATCTTAAAATGTCACCAAATTTTCCTTGATCAAAGACGGTTACTTAAAAAATGCTTTCCTGAATGTTTAAAGACTAAAAAATGTATTTTAAATACTTAAAACTATTTTTCAATATATTTATAATTATTCACTAAAATAATTATAATAAATAAAATAAAAATAAGAAAAATATAAAATTGAGTTTGTTGAACTCCTTTATAAGATTTTTGACATTTTATAGGACATTCAGGTCTATCATGATTTATTGAAGGAACTCATCCTCATAACACAATAATCAAACATAACATAACAAATGAATTCATTAAGGCCCCACCAAGATATGATTTAGGACCTGATAATTCCCACAAATCAATAAGAATACCTCAAACTACTTATCCTACATTATTGAGCAATGCTCAAGGGTTTGAGTCTTCCCTAAAGTAGTTAAACCCTTGTAGGAAACTAGGAATATTTGTTTTTGCTACATATGGATCATCGAACTTGTGTAAATCTTAGGTCTAGGTGGCTAGGGCAATGTCGATAATGATAATGTGTGCTAAAATAAGGGATGCAATGTGGGATTATCAAAATAGTTTCTCTTACGTCAAGGACTCCTGATAAGAGGAAAGGATAAGGACCGATGATACTCTTCGTCAACTCTTGGTGAGAGTGTTGCCACCGACACTCTTAGATTGATAGTAGTCTTAGTTCGATTAGAGTAATTAACCCATGGACTGCACAACTTTACGAAATATTTTAAAACAAAATTTCCTTTGCAACAAAAATACCTTTTGCTTGTTAAATAAATCCTACATGCATGAAAATCAAAATTGGAAAAAAAAATTTTATAAAAGTCCATGGCTAATTACTTGGATCGAAGTTAGGATTGCCCTCCGTAGATTATCGGGTTGGTAGCTCTTACTCAAGGTTAGGAAGCACATAATCCAGCTCTGAGCCCCCCCAACTTTACCAATGCCTTGCACTTAGTCCTGGTCTTCCATATGTAACTATAAGTTTTCTTTCACTTGTTTGTGTTTTATTACGACTCATTTTCTGACCTTTTTTTTGTACCAGATAATCTAAGTTAGGATTTTTGTGCACTCAAAAGCTCAGATATGTATTTATTTTATGTACTGGATTCTCTTTTTATTTACTTTACGACACTTTATTTTTTTAGTACCTTTTATTTATCCACAATTTACCTTACTTGGCATGCAAAACAAAATGAAAACCAAAACAAAACAAAAAAAAACCCAAAAAAAACAACAAAACTTGGCATACACACTGCAAAACTATAAAACCTTGAACTGCAGAACTACTGCGATAGCGAGGACTTCAGAGCTAACTTCGTGGGTAACTCGTTCAAGACCTTTCTTTAGTTTACATAACAATTCTTAGGATTTTGAGACTGTCTTTTATGACATAAAACCTCTCTTTTTTGTAGGCACCTGCATAGTCCCAATATGCAACATGTCCTAACTTGTATTAGGTTTCTGAGGTAGCCACTTGACATAAAACCTTCTATCATTCTAGTTTTTTTTATGTAAGTCATCATTACACAAATCTAAACCCTAATTAATAAAACTGACAAGAGTTAACTTAAGTTAATATCATCTTAAATTGAGTCAAATATTATGATAGTTTGGGGATTATCAAGAACCTATTGTGGACTTTTAATCTCCCCTACTTTTCTTCCTTTGATTCTTAAAATAAAATCTTTCACCTTTGAACTAATCCCTATTGAAAATTTCACAATCATGTTTGTTGAAAATGCTTCCTTTTGAATTCATGAAAATAAAAGATTCTTGATTTTTATCGAGAGATTTCTTAAGTGATATGTTCACTTAAGATGTAATTAACTATAGGGACTTGCCCTTATAGGGAACTTAAAAGAACCCAGACTTAAAACAAACCCTATTTGACTCCCATATTGAATAAGGGAATCTGTTGGTCATCATGCAAACTTGTAGATCAAATAGAAGTCATTTTTTTCTATAGTTTATTTAATTGAGCTTATCATCAAATATTGTATACCTTTCAGGGTGGCATATTACTTGTGGTTAGCTCGATTATTCAAAATTTAGGAATCAATGGGATCAGTTTGACCCCACTTTCTTCAAAGTTAAAATACCTAATTTCTAAATACTATATTACACTAAATTAAACCGCACTCAGTCGTATGACGACAGACAGATACATAATCTACTACTAACAATATATATAATTTTCTGAAAGATGGTATAAATGGTCCCATGAAATCTAATCCCCAAACATCAAATATCTTGACTTCCAATATATAATTGAGGGGCATCTCATTTATTCTAGAAATATTGCCTAAACGTTGACATTGATCACAAGTTTTGATATAAGCATTAATATCTCTAATAATTGTAAGCCAATAAAATCTAGATTGCAAAATTTGTATGTTATTTTATCATCACCAAAATGTCCCCCAAAATTAGAATCATAATATTTTTGGATAATTTTATAAGTTTCTTCTAAAGGCACACGTCTTTGAATAATTAGATACTTTTCTTGTTTATATAAAAANCATCTCTAATGATTGTAAGCCAATAAAATCTAGATTGCAAAATTTGTATGTTGTTTTATCAACACCAAAATGTCCCCCAAAATTAGAATCATAATATTTTTAGATAATTTTATAAGTTTCTTCTAAAGGCACACGTCTTTGAATAATTAGATACTTTTCTTGTTTATATAAAAATGGGTCATCCCAAAAATAAGTTTTAGCTTCAGATAAAAATTTCTTCTTTTATTGGTACATCATACCATATGGTATAATATCACTAAAAATAAAGTTCACAATGTCGGCATATCATGGAACACAACACTCATTAATATTGAACAATTTTTCATCTAAAAAATGTTCATTAATTTCTTTTTCAAAATAAAGTGATTTTTTGAATTCAAGTCTGGACAGATGATCAGTAATTTGATTATTAACTCCCTTCCTATCTACTTTTTTAAAGCCAAATTCTTGCATAAAAAGAATCCATCTTATCAGTCTTAGTTTTGCATACTTTTTTTAATTAAATATTTAATAGCAGAATGATTTGTATGCACAATATATTTTGTTTCAAGTAAAGATGATCTGAATTTATCAAAAGCGTATATTATTGCTAATAACTCTTTCATAGTTGTGATATAGTTAATTTGAGCTTCATTAAGAATTCTACCAGCATAGTAAATTATTTTAAAATTATATCACGTTTTTGTCCTAAAACATCTCCAATAGCACAATCACTTGCATCACATATCAATTCAAAAAGTTTTTCCTAATTTGGTGAAACAATAATTAGTGCAGTGACTAATTTTTTTTAATTGCTCAAAAGCTTTGAGACACTCCTCATCAAAATTAAAAATTGCATCTTTTTCGAGTATATGGCATAGAGACTTAGCAATTTTTTAGAAGTCTTTAATATATCACGTGTAGAATTTAGCATGTTCTAAAAAACTCCTAATTTTCCTCACATTTGTTGGGTGAGGTAAACTAGCAATCACTTGAATTTTTGCAGGATTCCATACCAGTTTATGATGTATGGTGTCTTAAAACAATTCCTCCTCTACCATACATAGGCATTTTTCCCAACTAAGGACTAAATTTGTTTTTTCACGGCGCTTACGAAACTCTTGATAAATGTTCTAAACATGATTCAAATGAAGTTCCAAACACTGAAAAATCATCCATAAAAACTTCAATCCCTTTTTCAATTAAATCACATAAAATAACCATCATACATCTTTGAAATGTAGCAAGGACATTACATAAACCAAATGACATTCTTCTAAATACAAATGTACCATAAGGGCTGGTAAAAGTTATTTTCTCTTGATCCTAAAGAGCTATTTTTATTTGGTGATAACCAGTATATCTATCTAGAAAATAAAAGTATTTGTGCTCAGCTAGTCTATCCAATATTTGATCTAGAAATGGTAGTGGAAATGATCTTTCCTAATGATGAGATTGAATTTTCAATAATCTATGCATATTCGTCACTTTGTGACTTGTCTTGTTAGTATTAACCTATTATGTTCATTAATAGTCACAGTCACTCCTCCTTTCTTAAGAACACAGTGAATTGGACTAACCCATGTACTATCCGAAGTAGGGTATGTAACTCCAGCATCTAACCACTTTAAAGTTTCTTTCTTAACAATTTCTATCATAACAGGATTCAATCTCCTTTGAGGATCAGGCCTAGGTTTGCAGTTTTCTTCCATAAGAATTCTATGCATAGAAATTGAAGGACTGATTCATTTAATATCAACAAATGTCCATCCAAAGGCTTTCTTCTAATTCTTCAAAGTTTTCATTAAACTCTCTTCTTCTTCTAAAGTTAAATTTGAGGAAATTATATTTGGTAATATTAAGGAATCACCTTAAAAGGCATATTTTAAATTTTTAACAAGTAACTTCAATTCAAGTTTAGGAGGTTTTTCAATCGATGAACAAAGAGATTTTTCTTTTTCTATCGTGTCAAAAATTTCAAAACTTTCTCGAACATATTTTGAATATTCCTTATGAAAATCATCAAATTGCTCTAGTTCCTCTTCTTGCTCGTGTTCCAACTCTTTCATTTCAGATTCTTTTCATGAGTTGCTTTAAAATGACATTCACTCAGATATCTTATTATATCTATCTTGTAACATTCATCGTCTTTACCTTTTGCAGGATACTTCATTGATTTTGAAATATTGAAAGTAACTTTTTGATCATTGATGCACATAGTTAATTCTCATTTCTGTACATCTATCATTGCTCTTCCGATGGCTAGGAAATATCTCCCCAAAATGATAGTTATCTCTTTATCTTCCTTCATATCTAGTACAATGAAATCAACATGAATGATAAATTGATCAATTTTTACTAAAACATCTTCTCTAACTCCCTTAGGATATGATATTGAATGATTTGCTAACTGCAAAGTTACGATATTATGGGATATTTCTCCTAATCTCAGTCTTTTAAATATTGATAATGACATAAGGTTAATGCTTGCACCTAAATCACATAAAGCTTTTCCATAAAATTTGTTTCATATTGCACATGAAATTATGAAGCTACCAGGATCTTTAAGCTTTTTAGAAAGCTTTTTCTAAATTATAGTATTACACTCCTTACTAATTGCAATAGTCCCGTTTATCTTTGAGCTTCCTTTTTTCGTTAAGAATATCCTTCATAAACTTCACATAGCTTGCATTTGATATAATGCTTCAACAAATGGAATATTAATTGTAAGCTTTTTAAAGATGTCCAAAAATTTTAAAATTTTTTTTATCTAACTTTTGTTGACAAAGTCTTTGAGGAAATAGAGGTGATGGTTTTTCTAAGTCAATTTTTAGTGGGTTTTCTATGGAAATAGGTCTATATAAACCTTTTGGAGCGTCTTCTTTAAGTGCTTCAATTTCTTTTCTCTTTACTCCAATCTCTTTTTGAACTCTACATTCTAACTCTCTTTTACTTCTAAGTTGAACGACTTTTACTTGCTCTTTATTCTAGTCTTTTGGATTTACCTCTGTATTACTAGGAAGTGTTCCTTGGGATCTATTACTTAATGAATTTGCTATTTGNAGATATTTCTCCTAATCCCAGTCTTTTAAATATTGATAATGACATAAGGTTAATGCTTACACCTAAATCACATAAAGCTTTTCCATAAAATCTATCTCATATTGCACATGAAATTATGAAGCTACCAGGATCTTTAAGCTTTTTAGAAATCTTTTTTTGAATTATAGTATTACACTCCTTACTAATTGCAACAATCCCGTTTATCTTTGAACTTTCTTTTTCCGTTAAGAATATCCTTCATAAACTTCACATAGCTTGACATTTGTTATAAGACTTCAACAAATGGAATATTAATTGTAAGCTCTTTATTCTAATCTTTTGGATTTACCTCTGTATTACTAGGAAGTGTTCATTGGGATCTATTACTTAATGAATTTGCTATTTGTCTCAGTTGATTCTCAATATTTTAATTGCAGCTCTTTGACTTTGTAATTGATTTCCCATTTCTAACACCATTTCTTCTATATACAATTTTTTCTCCATAAATTATAGATTACTNATTTGCTATTTGTCTCAGTTGATTCTCAATATTTCAATTGCAGCTCTTTGACTTTGTAACTGATTTCCCATTTCTAACACCATTTCTTCTATATACAATTTTTTCTCCATAAATTATAGATTACTGTTAAAACCTGGAGGATAAGTAGGTTTATAATTATTATTACCTTAATTGTTCCAGTTTCCCAATGTGTTTACTTGGTTGTTCTTCCATTGGTAATTATTACCACCAGAATTATTATTATTCGAGTTAAAGTTAGACTGGTTTTTCCAAACTGGGTTATAATAGTTTGAATATAGGTAATTTGACTTATTATTTATAACATTCAAAGTTTCTAATGATGTTTGAGAATCTACAATTTGACCTAATGAATTCTCTTCAATCGTTGAAATTGGTTGAGAAAAATTCATTCCAAATTGGTCTAACTTTTTTGAAANACTGATTTTTACCACCAGAATTATTATTATTCAAGTTAAAGTTAGGCTGGTTTTTCCAAACTGGGTTATAATAGTTTGAATATAGGTTATTTGACTTATTATTTATAACATTCAAAGTTTCTAATAATGTTTGAGAATCTACAATTTGACCTAATGAATTCTCTTCAAACATTGAAATTGGTTGAGAAAAATTCATTCCAAATTGGTCTAACTTCTTTGAAATTGTAGCAACTTGATTTGATAACATTGTAAAAGCATAAGATTCATGAATATTAGCTACTTTCTAAGGATTTACCCTCTCAGAAGGCCATTAAAAATTATTAGTAGACATCTCTTCAATTAAAGTATATGCATCATGAAATGATTTTGATATAAATGAACTACTAGCAACAACATCGATAATAGATCTAAGAAACCCAACTAATCCATTGTAAAAGGTTTGAATTATTAACCAAACTGGTACAGCATGGTGTGGACACTTTCTCAGAAGTTCTTTAATTCGTTCTCACGCTTCATGAATAAATTCCCCTTCAAACTGACAAAAAGATATAATATCATTTCTAAGCTTTGTAGTTTGTGATGGTGGAAATATTTAGTAAGGAATTTCTGCACTAAATCACCCCAAGTTCTGATAGATCCAGGTGCTAACAAATTTAACTATATCTTAGCCTTATCCCTCAATAAGAATGGAAAATTTTTAAGTCTAATAACATCATCTGAGACATCATTATATTTAAATGTAGCACACAATTCTAAACAATTGGTAAGATATAAATTTGGATCTTTAGCTAGTGCTCTCCCAAACTGATTATTTAATACAATTTGAATAAAAGTAGATTTAAGTTCAAATAAATTAGCCACTGCAACAGATTTTTGAATATTGCAATGAAGTTCCTCAACTGTAGGGCTTGCATAATCTCTTAAAGGTATAAAATCTTGATGAATTTCAACATTTTAATTATTTTGGTTTGTCATTTCTTGAAATTTTTGAACTTTTTCTGTATTTTTGATTTTTTTTTATTTTTCTAATAATTCTTTCTAATTTAGAATAATAGGGCACTTGTCTTTGAGAACCTGAACTATGCATACACTACTACAAAATAAAATAAAATCACACAAATAAGAACTTATATAAAACAACACTACGATATACCTATAATAAATCTAAAAGTTTAAATAAGGCTTTCTAAAAAAAGAGATATTGTTTTCCTAAAAATTCCTTTAAATTTTACTTAATTTTTCTTTTTCTCCCTAACAACAATGCCAAAAACTTGATCTCACTTTCTGGTACTATAATATTACGATGTATGTGTGGTTAGATTCTCTATTCTCTTTATTTATAATTCTTCTTTATAACGGTGCCAAAAATATGATTTTGAAGCAAGTATAAGTGCAAATACTATATTTAAATATTGGGATACTACACAAGTATATCTATCATTATTAAGTAATAATGACTTTTTGATTAAACTCAAAAATATTGAACCCACAGAGAGAACTACAAACGTTTAAGAAGAAATTAGACAACAAACTCTACTTAGAAAAATAGTCTTACTCAAACTATAGATATTATGGTTGGAATGAAAATTTGATTCTTTTTTGTAATTTTTTATAATTGAAAATAAAGTAAACAACTAACTAAATTTAACTAGATTTTTTATAAAATGAAAGCAATACAAATAAAATATCTTTTTCCTTATCATGAATCAATAACAAGTATATGAATTCTATCATGAAAATATTTAAATTGTGTTGTGTCAAATTGGAGCAATATTATTTTTTACCCTTACTAGAGAAGCTATAAAGAATATTGGTTAATCTAAAGTTTGAATGGTCCTGAAGACAGACTAGGTAGGGAAAATACTAGCTCTCACTCTAGAGTTCCCTCTTCTCCCTTCACCTGAGGGCTAACTTCTCATATCAAAACCTAAAATAATAGACCGAATTGGGGGCTTTAGTCTATCACT
Source organism: Phalaenopsis hybrid cultivar (assembly GCA_002079205.1). NCBI lineage: Eukaryota > Viridiplantae > Streptophyta > Magnoliopsida > Asparagales > Orchidaceae > Phalaenopsis > Phalaenopsis hybrid cultivar. The sequence goes on from JXCR01094700.1 coordinate 356,892, forward strand.
CTAAAGTACTCTAACTCTACACCTTTCAAAGTTTATTTCCTTATTTTCTTGCACTCAACCATATGAATTACATTCTCATACATACAATCTCATGTGATTCTACCATTAGTTGACTGAGACAATACCATCACGGATCTTAAATGTTCTCACAACAAATTCTAACATCTCAATTGATTAAATCAAAAAGTAAATGAAGTACAGGGATTAAATCATCACAACTTATTCCAACATTATAGATCAATACTTTACACAACTTCCTTCCAACACATAATTACTTATCATTTTAAGAACAAAAGATAAAGAAAGCTACTCAGAATTTATGGAGAAAACACAACGACAATTAAGTTTAAAAGTAGAAATCATGTAAAAATACAAGAAGTTTAAATTAAAATCAAATGTAGTCACAAAGATAAAAACTTATCTCAAGTTCCTCTCCTCCAAACTCTTGAAGTTCATTTGAATCTCTTCATTTCTCTTACAATTTTCCTTAAGTCTGGTTGGCCAACCCTAGAGAGTTAAAATCTCTCTATCTCACTAATAACTACAATAGATTCTTACTTAGAACTATCTAATCACTTTCTCCTTCACTAGGATTGAGAAAAGTGAGAAGAAGCCCTAAATAAAATTCTAAAACTCCTTACTTTTTACTCTCTAAAATTATCCATGTCTTTAATATCTGTAATCTCTTTTCTTCCTCTCTTTTTCTTCAATCCAAGTCCTCCTTTTTATATTTTTCCAAAAAGGTGTTTTGGTGTCTCTTAAAAAATGTGTCCGCATTCAATAAATCTTCCAAGAGTTGCCTCCTCTCTTTTCCTTCAATTTTCATCATACCTACCTCTGGAACGTAAACGCGAGGTCTTCGGTGCTTAGGCGCGACCTTCTCTGTCTCCTGGTGCTTAAGCGTCAGTCCTAGGCACTTAAGTGCCATAGTTTATTTTCACACATTCTTCATTTTTTTATCCAAATTTGGTCATTTTTCACTCATTTCACCATATTTCATCCATTTAATTGTACCTGAAAGAAAAAAAATACACAAATTCATTCCATTAAAGCGTAATATCCTCAAAAATATGTATAAAAATGTGTACATAAATGTTATATATTTTATGTGTAACAGTGAGTTGATTTATGTATCTATTAGTTAATTAATTAATTAATTAATTAGGTTAACAAATATTTTGATGTATTAATTAATATATTAGTAGATTGATTAATATTTTAATGAGTTTATTAATTAATTAGTAGGTTAATTGAGTGATTTAATTATTTAATTAAATGATTATGAATTAATCAGATTTATTTAGGTTCCATTTAGTCATTAGTAATCTAATTAGGGAGTTTAGTTTTTTGTCAAGGATAATTAAGAAGGATGAGGTTTTGGTTTAGGAGAAATTAAAGAATGAAAAGTTAATTAAGCCATGAAATTTTTGGTTAAAGGTGAATTAAGAGGGTTTAGGCTCAATTTAAGTGTGTTCATGGACTTAGGCCTTCAGTTTTGATGATTTAAGGAGGCTTGTATTTTGGTTTTGGCATATTAGGAAAGAGGAACATGTTAATTACTAAATAGAGCACTAAACATGAGAAGCCTTATGGTTTGACATGTAAAATGTAACATAATTAAAATAAAGTACATAAGCATGAGAAGCCTTATGGTTTGATATGTAAGATATAACATATACGAAGCAAAACACATAAACATGAAAAATCCTAAAAATTTACATATAACATGTATGAAGATGAAGTCAAAGAACATGGTATTTGCAAAAGCCCTAACTTCAATCATGAGACATACATGGAATTATCATAGAGCATAAAAGTTATAAAGATCTTATAAAAAAAGAATTTGAAAGGCATGGTGAAAAATTATTTTTTCATGGTTTTTAAATTATAACATAAATCCAGCTCATAAGAGAACGTTAAAGTGTGTGGTGAATTTTGAAAGCATGATATGAGATTGTGAAGGAAACATGATATATTTAAAAAAAAGGAAGTGGTGAATCTTAAACTTTATGCAAACACATGGGAGGACTCAAGATTGGATGAAAACATTAAAAAGAGACAAGNTTTTGAAATTGTAGCAACTTGATTTAATAACATTGTAAAAGCATAAGATTCATGAATATTAGCTACTTTCTAAGGATTTACCCACTCAAAAGGCCATTAAAAATTATTAGTAGACATCTCTTCAATTAAAGTATATGCATCATGAAATGGTTTTGATATCAATGAACTACTAGCAACAACATCGATAATAGATCTAAGAGCCCAACTAATCCATTATAAAAAGTTTGAATTATTAACCAAACTTGTACAACATGGTGTGAACACTTTCTCAGGAGTTCTTTAATTCGTTCTCACGCTTCATAAATAAAGTCCCCTTCAAACTGACAAAAAAATATAATATCATTTCTAAGCTTTGTAGTTTGTGATGGTGGAAATATTTAGTAAGGAATTTCTGCACTAAATCACCCCAAGTTCTGATAGATCCAGGTGCTAACAAATTTAACTATATCTTAGCCTTATCCCTTAATAAGAATGGGAATTTTTTAAGTCTAATAACATCATCTGAGACACCATTATATTCAAAATGTAGCACAATTCTAAAAAATTGGTAAGATATAAATTTGGATCTTTAGTTGGTGCTCTCCCAAACTGATTATTTAATACCATTTGAATAAAAGTAGATTTAAGTTCAAATAAATTAGCCACTGCAGCAGGTTTTTGAATACTACAATGAAGTTCCTCAACTGTAGGGCTTGCATAATCTCTTAAAGGTATAAAATCTTGATGAATTTCAGCATTTTAATTATTTTGGTTTATCGTTTCTTGAAATTTTTGAACTTTTTCTGTATTTTTATTTTTTTTATTTTTCTAATAGTTCTTTCTAATTTAGATCAGTAGGACACTTGTCTTTGAGAACCTGAACTACGCATACATTACTACAAAATAAAATAAAATCACACAAACAAGAACTTATATAAAACAACACTACGATATACCTATAATAAATCTAAAAGTTTAAATAAGGCTTTCTAAAATTAGAGATTTTGTTTTTCTAAAAATTCCTTCAAATTTAAATTAATTTTTCTTTTTCTCCCTAACAACGACGCCAAAAACTTGATCTCACTTTTTGGTACTATAGTATTACGATGTATGTGTGGTTAGATTCTCTATTCTCTTTATTTATAATTCTTCTTTATAACGGTGCCAAAAACTTGATTTTGAAGCAAGTATAAGTGCAAATGCTATATTTAAATATTGGGATACTACACAAGTATATCTATCATTATCAAGTAATATATGACTTTTTGATTAAACCCAAAAATATCGAACCTACAGGGAGAACTACAAACGTTTAAGAAGAAATTAGACAACAAATTCTACTTTGAAAAAGAGTCTTACTCAAACTATAGATATTATGGTTGGAATGAAAATTTGATTCTTTTTTGTAATTTTTTATAATTGAAAATAAAGTAAACAACTAACTAAATTTAAATAGATTTTTTTTAAAATGAAAGCAATACAAATAAAATATCTTTTTCCTTATCATGAATCAATAACAAATATATGAATTCTATCGTGAAAATGTTTAAATTGTGTTGTGTCAAATTGGAGCAATATTATTCTTTACCCTTACTAGAGATGCTATAAAGAATATTTGTTAATCTAAAGTTTGAATGGTCCTGAAGACAGGCTAGGTAGGGAAAATACTAGCTCTCACTCAAGAGTTCCCTCTTCTCCCTTCACCTGAGGGCTAATTTCTCATATCAAAACCTAAAACAATAGACCGAATTGGGGGCTTTAGTCTATCACTCTAAAGTCCTCTAACTCTACACATTTCAAAGTTTTTTTTTTTTTTTTTTTTT
>JXCR01094713.1:0-12047 GCA_002079205.1 Phalaenopsis hybrid cultivar
AGTGTCGAGTTGACAACTCTTATTCAAGATCGGGAAGCACACAGCCCAGCTCTAAGCCCCCATTTTCACCAAAGTCTTATACCCAGTCCTGATCTTTCATATGTGGCTAAGTGTTTCGTTTGCTTGGGATTTATACGACTNCCCTAGGTAAGAGTTCATTCACCTAATCTTTACAGGCAGTGAAACTAAACACTTGACCCTAATTCACAAACTGACTAAGACACTAGACACGATGCACCAAAACGTGACCCATGCTTCCTTAATTAAATCAACAGTGAAATTCCCTCAATGACTTAACCTATAATAAAACCTAATGCATTGGGATTTGAGCTTGAATATTACACTCAAATCCTCCTGGCAATTGGGGAGAGATCATCGGACTAGGATGAGTCTAGAGTCTAATTGGCGAGGGCGATGACGACACTGCTTATGTGTGCTTAAACGAGGGATACGAAGTGGAATTATTAGAATAACATCTCCTACCTCGGGGACCTTCTATGAGAGAGAGGAAATGATCGAGGATGTTATTCGCCCACTCTTGGTGGGATTGTTGCCCCCGACACTTTTAGGTTGTCAGTAGTTCTAGCACGATTAGAGTGACTAATCTGTGGACTGTACGACTTTACAAAAATATTTATAAAAATAAAACAACAATTTCTTTTGCATGATTAAAAAGAACTCTTCATAAAAAAGACTTAAATAATAACTTTTGCATGAAAAATCTTCCTATGAAAATTTATAAAGGTCCACGGCTAGTCACTTGGATTGAGGTTAAGAACTACCTCCTATAGAGTGTCGAGTTGACAACTCTTATTCAAGATCGGGAAGCACACAGCCCAGCTCTGAGCCCCCACTTTCACCAAAGTCTTATAGCCAGTCCTGATCTTTCATATGTGGCTAAATGTTTCGTTTGCTTGGGATTTATACGACTCTTTTTTTTATGATTATTACGTTGGGTTTTCTTGCCTGGTTTAATTTTCTTGCAAGTTTATTTAAACCTGCTGCAAATCAGCTCGCAACAATAATAATAACGGTAGCAGATGCCAAGGTACGCTTTTACAGTTTATCTATAACATTTTAATTTACTGCAGTTTACCTTTCAAGTATCTTTTAGTTACCTGTAATTTGATTATTCTGTATGCAAAACCAAAACATTGAAACCAAAACTGTGAAACATAAACTACAATTTTCAAACACTTAAACCCTAGAGTCATCGCGACGACAGGAGCCTGGAGCCAACTTTGTGGGCAGCACGGTGAGGAGCTCAGAACAAGCAATAAGAGGATCTTCTTCAGCATTATCCCTTCCTAGTACAATCCATAGGACTTCGAGGTAGCTCGCCTAGCGTGGCGTAAATCCTCACACTCCTTTTTTAGGCTCTTGTACAACCATGTTGTGCAACATGAGTCCTAACTCGATTTAGGTTCCGAGGTTGTTGTATGGTACATGCAGCATAAGTCCTAACTCGCTTTAGGTTCCGAGGTTGTTGTGTGGTACGACGTAAACCCTCCTTTCTTTGTGGACTATTTGCATAATCGGGTATTATGCAAATGTAAGTCCCAAATAATAAAATTGGCAGGATCGTACATTCAAATAACATTATCTCTAAAAATGTAGCCACACAGTAGGATAGTTTGGGAAGTCACTGGGGATTCTCCTCAGATCAGTGACATCCCCTACCTTCTCCTTCCTTTGGACTCCTAAAAATAAGTGTTCCGCATTGAGCCATTTCCACTTGGTTTTCCTCATCCTACCTTGAAAACCTAAACCTTGAATTCTTGAAGACTAGAACCATTGATCATTATCGAGAGTTTTCTCAAATGACTCCCGTCATTTGGGATGTAATTAACTATAGGGGCTTGCCTCTATAGGGAACTTGGAACCCAGGTAAAATAAACCCTATTTAATCTTTGTATTAGATAGGGGAATTTGTCGGTCATATATAAAAGGTTCGCAGACTAAATGGATGTCACAAATCTCTTAGTTTGCAAGATTGGGTCTATCGCCGAGGTCTACACTTATCTTTCGGGAAGGTGTAGTATTCGCGGTATCAGGCACGATTATGTAAACTATTGGACGAATGAGATCCATTTGGTCTCATTTTTTCAAAAATTAAAACATACTACTTTCAAAACCCAAACTATATATTTATTATATTAAATTAAATTTTCAAAATTATTTTTTCATATTCATATTTTCAAATCTATCAATCTATCGAAAAAGTTGACCGACACCCGCGACTTGCGTTTAGTGTAAAAACCCAACCGCGTTTTCGAATAAGCTGCCGAAACGTGTTTTCCAAACGGTGAGGCGGCCTTTTCAGAAGCTGCCCCAAACGGACCCTTAGAGATAAAATGCAAATCGAATATATCCATGAAAGGGTTTGAGTAACTCTAGTGGCAAAAATGTTTAGAGGGTCACCTTAAATGGTTTGGTCACATTAAATGTCGACCATATAATGACCCAATAAGGAGAGTAGATATTTGAGATTTGATTTATGTTAAGAAAGGTAGAGGTAGACCTTAAAAGACCCAGACATGTTGCATAAGAAATGATTTTAATTTATTAGAATTAACTGAAAGTATGGCACTCAATAAGACAGAACGGAGAAATTGATTCATGTAGGTGTGGGCTAAGGGCTTGTTGTTGTTATTGTTGTTATAATGAATCAAAGACAGCTTCATTAGAGCTATAATCTCATCATCTGTTCCATTTTCTTCATCATAATGAAGTGTTTAGTCGGTTCTTTCAGTGAGTTGCCACAATAGGGAGTGATGTTTCTCGGTTTGAAGTTTTCATTTTAGTGATAGCAGGGGTAACAATTGCAGGAGGAATGAAACTTAGAGGCTCAATTTTTGTTGTGGGAGGGATTGGTGAAATCTCTTGGAGAGTGAAAAGGTGAAATCACATTTGATTGAAGACTAGCTGTTATTGCTTGAGAAGCAACTTCATAATCATGTGATGCATATATTATTTTGATACCAATTGAGAACTATAGTTAGATTCCTTAATTTTTTTTAAAATTATTGGATATCGTTTCTCTTTCTTCACTACTATTTTTTGCAAGACCCTCTTCCAAAAATTACAGTACATCTACATCATTCAACACCATACATATTGAGATCCATTGAAGAGAAAAAAAAAAGAGAGGAGTTGCTAAATTGACGAATGAAATAAAAAAGCCAAGGTAGAGTACTCATGGAAGGAATATTTCTTGATGATTTGTGCTTCAGGCTAAAAGTGTTGAGCTGATTTTCTTCAACCATAAAAGGCTTGTTATCCATCCCCTTGTAGGTCGGGCAATTTAAGGATGTACTGATTGGGAAACACTTAATAAAACAATAATTTCTTTCCAAATTTTTTATCATATTCTCCAATCCCGACAATTTTAATGATTGGACGAGAACAATATGTATGTGTTATCAAATGCTTTGATTGGAAAAAGATGCCGAAAGAAAGTGATGCTTAGACTTCTTTTCTTGCAGATGGATGATAAAATGGATGTCGCTGCCAAAAGAATTCTAAGTAATTAGCACCAGTTCGGCTTTGTTAAATTTAATAAATCTGACTAACTCTTGCACAGGAGAGATCCCAAGGCAAATCTAAACTTGTCTTATAACAACATAACTAGGGTTGTAAACATGCCAAGCTTGAACGAGCATGTTGGTTTGTTCGAAAGTTTATTTGTTTGAAATTGACTTGTCTTAAAAATGGCCCATGAATAGTATATACATGTTCGACTCGATTTGATTTTACTTGTTCCTTTTCAACTCTTGTTTGGCTAGAATTCAAATTATTTAAAAAATAATAAAATTTAACATTTTGTAAATTAAATAGAAAAAATTAATTTAAAAAGGGTATACTAAATATTATTTATTTAATTATTTAATTAGTTGAAGCCAAAACATGTCGACTATGATTGAGCGAAGGTTTGTTTGTATTCAACTCATTTATAAATGAAGCTCATAAAATTATTCTTGTTCGGCTTACTTGCTTAATGATTGAATTGAAAACTAGCAAATTAGCAAGTCAAATCGACCTGTTTGTGAATGATGGGCTTTTTTTGACATCCCTTAATGCAACTCATCATCAATAAATGTATTCACAAACTCATTGGTTTTTGGAGTCCGATTTAAAAATGAGTTGTCAAAGACTTATATCATCTATAGAACATTTATCCAAACGATCAAGTACTCCCAGATGTGAAATAACCTGTAACTCTTACTCATAGCATTTGCCATTAGAAAAGCCAAGGATGATTTATACAGAGAAAATCTCAAAGTTCAGGGAAATATCAAGAAGCATAAAGTTTCTAGTGGAGACCAATGCTATTTTTAAGTGAGAGAAGTAACAATTTTGAGAAATGTCCAATGAAGGTTATTTTAGGTATTTTTATTTTCAAAACAACACCACCACTATTAACATTTTTTAGGAGTCTCCATCACTACCAATTATTACTTGAAAGCAAATAAATGAATAATGACCAAGTAAAATATTTTTTGCATTCCATAATGCAAATACAAAGTTTATATTAAATGTGAGTTGAGGTTGTAGCTTCTTTTAAGAAGTCTCCAAGTACAATATGAAAAATTTTAAAAATGTATTATAAAAAAAATGGTAGAAATTCTTGTGCTATCGATATTGCTACTGCAGAACAATCTCTTTACCACCAAGAAATTGTCTAGACTTTGAAGACTGAAAATTTATGGCCTATAACGACTTTAACCTTCAAATCATCAAATTCTTGGCTGAAAACATTGTTAATTTCATAAAAATTAGCATTAGTTCGACTATCCAAATTACTCATTTTCTCAAGCAATTCTGTGTTTCATCTTTAGCTTTTGCCTTTATCAGGGCAAGTTCATCTTTGAACAAGAACGTCTTTGTCATATTTTGTTTTTTCAGTGAAGTCAAAGATGACTTCATTAAAGCCATTATCCCATCATCTCTTCCATTTTCTTCAACATAATAAAGATTTTAGCCGGCTCTCTTAGGGAGTTGTCTGAATTGGGACTGAGGTTTCTGGGTGTGAAGGTTTCATTGTAGTGATAGGAGGGGAACGGTTGCAGGAGAAGGAGCGAATCTTGGAGGCTTAATTTTCATTGTGGGATGGATTGGTGAAACCTCTACAGGAATTGGAGAGTGAAAATTTGAACTCACATCTGATTGCGGACTAGCTGTTGTTTCTTGGAGAGCAACTTCATTATCATGAGATGCATACATTATCTCAATGATAGACTCTGAATACTAATAAAAAACTATAGATTCCTTAAAATTTTCTTTATTGAAGATCTCCTCTTTTTTCACTATTATTTTTTGCTATTCCCTCTTCTAAAATTTTAGTTCATCTTCATTATTCAACACCATACATATTGAGATCCATAGAAGAGAAAAATTAAATATTAAAGACAAGCTGCCAAATTCGCAAAGGAAATAAAGAAGCCAAGATAGTACTCATGGCAGAAATACTTCTTGATGATTTGTGCTTCAAGATAGAAGTGTTAAGCTGGTTTTCTTCAGCTATAAAGGCTTGTTTTTCATCCTCCTGCTGGTCAGATAAGCTAAGGTTCTCGTCTAAGAATGGGGCTGGCTTTATTTTAAATGACTGCTTGAAACTCTTAACGAAGCAAAACTTTTATTTTCAAATTTTTATCATATTCTTTAACCCCGTCATTCTAACGTGAATGACTGGACGAGAAAAAAAGTGTATATGTTATTTAATACTTTGATTGGGAAAAGGTGCTGGAAGAAAGTGATGCTTAATTTTCTTTTCTTGCGGGTGGATGATAAAATGGAAAATGTTGACAAAGGAATTCTACATAATTAGCGCCGGGATGACTCTAAATTTTGATAGTGGTGACTAACTGTTTGCACAAGGGAAATCACAAGGTAAGTCTAAACTAGTTTTCATAAAAACACGAGCTGAGCTTGAGAAGCCTATTGCTTGTTTGTGTTTGGCTCGTTCAACATTATTTTATTTGAAATTGGCTCATATGCGAAATGGCACATGAATAACATATTTGTGTTCACTTGCTTTGAATTCATTTGTTCATTTTTAGCTCATGTTAAGATTGAATTTAGCTCAAATGATTTATAAAAATAATAAAATTTAACATTTTTGTAAATTCAACTTAAAATATCAATTTAAAAAGGTTATACTATATATCATTTATTTAATTCATTTGAGTCAAAGTACTATATATGATTGAGTAAATGTTTGTTCATGTTCAACTTATTTATAAATCAAGTTAAAAAAAAAAACTATTCGTATTTAGCTTTCTTAATTAACAAATCAAACAAGAGCTACTTAACTAGCCCAATACAACTTATTTGCGAACGATGAGCCTTTCTGATAGCCCTAAACATGAGTCATCACCAATAAATATTCTCATAAACTTGTAGGCTTTTGGAGACTAATATTAAAAATGAGTTGTCGAAGATTTATATCATTTGAAGAACCTATATCCAAGCAGTCATCATTTTGGAAGTGGGCAAGTGCTATTTTTGAAATAAATTTTAACTCTTACTCATCACGTTTACCACTAGATTAGCAAGGATTATATGGGGAAAATCTCATAGTAGGGGGAAATCTCAAGAAGCGTAGAGTTTCTAAGTGGAGCCCAATGCTATTTATAAGTGAGAGAAGTAGCAACTTTAAGTAACATCCAATGGAGGTTATTCTAGGAATTTATTTATTTTCAAAATGACAAAACCACTATTAATACTTTTTTTGGAGTGGTCATTGCGACCAAGTAAATTTTATTTTATTTTATTTTTTTTTGTATCCATATTGTTATTAAAAAATATGTTTACATTAAGGTTTGTTTGAGAATGCAGTGTAACTCCCTTCTGTTGCACTAAACGCTGACACATGGTTTGGTGAGGCAGCGTCTCCCGAAGTTGTTTCGTAAGAACGATAATTTTTTGTCGTTTTAGATGGCAGATCGCCCTCTACGTTCTACGAACGTGGCTTTCAAAGGAGCTTATCTGAACGGTGAAGCTCCTTTAAACGAAGCCTAAATATGACTTGAAGCTGACCCTTCTTTTAAGTTGTCTCCAAGTACATATTTAGAAATTTTAAAAATTGGGTAAAAAATAACATTATATAAAATCCACTTGCTCTTGATAAACTACTGCGAAACATACTCCTTACCATCAACAAGTTGACTAGACTATGAAAACTCTAAAAATTTGAGCCTTTTAATAAATTCAACCTTCCAATCATAAAATTCTTGGCAGAAAATGTATGTGACTTTATCAAAATCAACGTTAGTTGGGCATTCCATAGTACTAATCTTCTCGAGCAATTTTTTTTCTTAGCCATTGCCTTCTTTAGCTCATTTTGTTTTTTAGTGAAGTTAAAGACACCTTCATTAGAGCCATTATCCCATCATTTCTTCTATTTTCTTCATCATGATTGCCATTTTAGGCTGCTTTCTCAACAGCTTCGACATAAAACTATGGGCATCATGAGAAATTTTTCATAGCCTAGATGCAGGTGTTTTTACTTTGCTAGTTATCAACTTGGCTTGTCTTCTTAAGCGGCATTTTGCATAACTTGATGAGTCTGAAATATCGTCTCTATGATGACTTCATATATTTTTGGTCAACTCAATGTTGAAACATCGCTGGTGGCTCTTGACCTCAACTTATAAGGGAGTAAGCCTGAAAGAGAAAATTCTGCTTAACAAAGCTCGAGGTGGTTATTCGAGAGGCTAAAGTATTAACTCACTATACGTTCAGCTTTCTTGAAAAACTCAGTCATTGTATAATAAACTACAACACATCTTAGGAAATGGGAAGAAAAACTCTCAAACTCAACACCTTTCATATCTGAGGGACAAAATATACCTTTTACTGAAATTTTCTCGCCAGCCAGCTCTATAGTCATCAGAACCACTCTAATTACTTTATCTTCTATCTCTTTTTGATTTTTGATTTTGAAGTGAATAGATGCGTCTTTTAGGGAGAATTACTCTATTTAAAACCCTTAATTTTTGAAGTAAAAGGGGAGCTGGTGTTTTGTGTAAAATTGGAGTTATTTTATAACGATTGAAGGAGGTCTAGTGGTCAGCCTTAACAAGGGTTTGGATGTAGAAATTCTTGCTTTGGGGAGTATCATCCTTGCAAATTTCCTTCTGAATTATATATTAGTTTTTTGAATAAATATTTTTATTGTGTTTTCATATAAAAAATTAGAATTTTCATTCATTTCAATTCTAATGTCTAATCGAAAAATTAGTAAGTTGATTGAAATTCTAGACATGTTTAGAATCGTGCTTAATGGACTTATCAATTCAAGGATAATGCATCTAAAATTTTCAGATTATTTAACCTCATATCTATCTATATTATACCTAATTTATTAGCGCCAGTTGTAAAAATTTTGGAGAATTATACTCTAAAGTGTAAACCGTCTGTAATGGTTATTTTTCCTATTTGTGTTATATAAGGGAACCATTACACTTTCTGTGTCTTTTAAAATTAACAGTTATCTTTCTGTATCAAGTGAAATTATATAGCTTCCTACCTTAAAAATTTTCTGTATCTTTCTCTCATTATTTATTTTCTCCTTTCATGGAGCTTTAGCTAGATCTAATATAATTTACAGACAATTCAAGATTCTACAAGATGCTTTTCTTACATGACAAGGTGCAATTACAAAAAAAATTCCTTGAAAACTAAGCTATATATTTACCTCTCAAAACAAGGGATGAAACAGGAAATAAACCATTACATACTGTATGGATAAAACAGGAAATAAACCATCACAAAGGACAAATAACCATTACAGAAACCACCCCTCCCAAAACAAGGGATAAAACAACAACAGAAAAAACAACTAAAAACCCCAATACAAACAGAACAAAGAAAGGAAACAACTAAAAACAACAAAATATAAAAACAATAACCTAGAACTCTAAGATAACAACAGAACTTAGCAGACAACAACAACGACCAAAGTCAGCAACAAATAGAAAAAGTTCCACAAATCCAAAACTGTAGTAGTAACCAGATGGAAACAAATGAGGAGAGGCATCAAATATCGAAAACATTAGTAGCTTGATAATTTGCTTAGCAACAAGAGAACCTCAAAACAACAACTGATGAAATTGAGCTCCATAGATCCAAAATTGCAGCAAAGTAACAGGTAACATTCTAACAGCAACAATCCATCCAGTCATTACCCTTGAAAAAAACTAAATGAGTGAAGAAAATGACCACAGAACGCTAATCAGCATCAAATGAACCTGCCAACCAAAACAAACAAAAGTAAAGCCCATAAAATAAAATAAAAAAACAAATAACCAAAAGCCAATACTAGAAATATAAAACAAAAGCCAACAAACAATATAAAGGCCAAATCATGTGGAAGAACGAAGAAGAGCTCAGCCAAACCCAAGTCCAAAAGTAAGAGAAACCCATCTAGTTCAAAGAAAGTAAAATCTAGGAAGTATGATCAGCAAAACTCTCAATAAAAACATACTCTAAGGCAAGCAAAAGGACCTTAAAGCCCAAATAAGATCAAAGTACAGAACACAGCCACCTAATAAATTAATTACTTTCCTCAGAAGAAATCACGGCTTAACTGCTTAGTCATGAGGTATGTATTAAATTCCATGAATTGCATCATACGGCTTTTTATTTTCTGTTGCTACAATACTTTATGGGTGATTTCAACTATGCCAGCTTCTACTATATTTATATTTTAAATATTGTATCCTGTTAACTTCAAATTTTCTCTCTATAATAATTGTCTCATTCATATGTTTGGTGCGTTAGTATGATATAAGTAGTAAAGTTTGAGCAATTATGTACTCAAAACGTGAATTTGATGTTGAATTTTAGATGTTTATAAATAAACAACATATCTAATTTAACTCTGCTTTTAAATTTCTCAGATAACTTTGATGGTTTGTGATTGATGCTTTTCTTTATCAAGTCAAAGCTGGCTGCTACATCAATTGCCGCAATTATGTTTTCGACGAAGAAGAATAGAAGTTTGATACAAGCAATTTGTTCATTTTATCTGTTGTTTGATAAAAATGATTTTATTAATCTTCACAATCTTCCTACATTTTTATTTGCTGAGATTGCTTGCTTCAGTCACTGCATCATTAAAAGCTAAGGCTTGGTTTTTGTTCTAGTTCCTTTTTTCAGTTTAGTAACCATTAGATTGAATTTAATTTAATACATGAATGGCTAGTATTCTTTCTGGACTAAAAAGAAAAACTAAGACAAATTCAATGCTGTTCACAGTTCACGCGGCAGGAAGAAAATATAAAATATTACAAAGCAGATGCAATATTATTTAGGATAATTATTTTCAAATTATTATTCTTAAAATATGGAATAGAAAAAAAAATTATTAAAGCGAATTTTTGAAAATTTTAACTATTGATTTGGGCTTAGGGTCAAAGTCTTTCATTCTGCTAGGGCTATCAAAACGGCTTGTTGTTCGTGAATAGCTCGTGTTTAACTTGTTAAGCAGCTCGTGCTTGACTTGTTTGTTAAGCTTATCAAACGAGCTGAACATGAAAAAAATTTTAAGCATGAAATATAAACAAGTTGAACACGCACAAATATATGTTCATCGAATTGACTTGAAAAGAAATAAATAAATTAATTAATACATATAAATACAAATATAGTCAATATTCTGCGGTATTATTGATATTATCAGTGTTAATTTACAATGTTACATTGCGAAATAACACTGTGGTGTTATTCGCGGTATTATTGGTGTTATTCTGGGTGTAACACCGCAAAATAACACTGATAACACCGCAAATAACACCCGAATAACACCGCGGTGTTATACCGCAGTGTAACGCCGCGGTGCTATACCGCAATGTAACATCGATAACACCAAAAACACTACGAATAACACATGAATAACATTGCAGTGTTATTTTGCAGCGTTACTTGATGTTATTCCGTGCAATATGTTTTACCGAGCCAGTTTCGAGCCGAACACGAACATAATGTTCACGAGTCATTTCAAACACGAGCCATTTTGAACATGAGCCAAATTGGAATTAGCCAAACACTAGTTGAGGCTCAGCTCGCTCAAGCTCGGCTCGTTTACAAGCTGCATATTGCTATATCTTTAGTAAGTTGCATTCATAAAATAAAATATAATAAAAATTCTAATATGTTTATGGACAATGATGTTTGGAAAAATAGTGCAGGAGACTATAATTTGATGATTGTTGTGTTGTACCATGTTATGTAGATAGACGCAGCACTTACGGGATAGATGCAACGCCAAGCACATTGCTACTTGTTTAGTTTTTATCTACATTTTAGTTTCTTAGAGATAAAATCAGACATTATTGATCTATTCGTCAAAAACTAACTTCGATCTAACTTTTCCAAGCCTAATTTGCCTGATTGTTACTCCTAGAAATTCTAACCGTAATGTATGGTGTGATTGCTCTCTTCTTTTGGTTAGGTGACCTTAGTAACTTGTGTGTGGCTTTTTTCCTCTAAAATATTGTGGGAGGTGGGAACAGGTTTTTAGTTTAATGCACATGGAAAGAGTTGAATTAGGTGTATATCTAACAGATATAATTTCCTTCTTAATTTTATTTGTCTAATTCCGCACAATGAGCATAATTGATGTAATGCATGGTTGAATGTGATGAACAATTGAAATTGATTACTGGTGGAAGGATTCTTTCGGTTGCCGTGGTCGTGACCACCACAAATATTGGACGTTTTCTGTTTAAATGATTGCATGTATCATTTGAAGAATAGTATAATACACTGAGGAGTAAAAATGACTTTAAAATGGATCTATTCATTCAAATGAGGAAAATTTTTAAATTTTATATGTCTTCATAATCAAATATTTTCCCCCTATCTTACGAGTAGAAGATAGTGTTTATTTTATTTTGGGATCTGTTATTTATGTATGAGCAAACTCTCATAATTAATTACATCTTAGGAATTGGAGACCCTTGATAATACTCTCAATTAAAGTATTGATTTATATTATGTAGGATTACGAGTTTGTTGTCTTAAAACAAAAATATTCGCATTTC
>JXCR01094714.1:6646-26646 GCA_002079205.1 Phalaenopsis hybrid cultivar
CAACAAAAAACTTAGGAACCAACTATATCATTTACTCTGATTCATGGTAATATTTGACGCCCTTGTAGAACACATATACTCTAGTAAAAATTGATTTGTGACATTTACTAATTATCACATAATATTAAGTTGGGTATGAAGAAATAATTTTAAAAAAAATTTACACCATGGTAAAAACACAATTTCAAAAAATATTCAAATATTACGAAGTGATAATAACCGAAAATATTTTTAAAATATAGTTGGTCAATTTTTTTCTCGAAAAAATAATAGTTCATTAAAGCTCTTATATCGACACCCCATAACAAAATAGTATGACTAAAAGAAAAAAAAAGGATTTATTGAAAGTTGCTTGGGAATTGTTTTTACAAATCAGGTATCAAAATATTTATGGGGTGAAGTCATCCTTACTGCAACATTCCTCATAAATAAAACACCCAATAAGAAGCTAAAATTTGAAACACCTTTTGATATTTTTCATAAAATTTACCCAACAGATCGGCTCACTTCTTCTTTATCATTAAAAATATTCGGGTATATTGTTATTGTTCACATTCATAATCATAATCATGAGAAACATGAACCTAGAGCCAAAAATATATGTTCGTTGGTTATGCTCCACTAAAAAAGGGTATAAATATTATGATCTCATTTCTAAAAAATATTTGTTACCATGGATATCATTTTTTTTAATTGCAACCCTTTTTCATGCCTCATCTTCAGGGGGAGCAAGAAAAAAATTCAACTACTATTTTTTGGAATCTTTTTAAAACCGAAAATTCGTAAAATATCTCTCAAACCTTGATTGTAAAACCTAAAAATCTGAGCTATATTATATCAAGAGAAAGTCTCAAGTTATCTAGATATTGAAGACAATTAAGATCTTTCTGCAGTGCTATCCCATGATGTTCACGATCATATAACGACAAACAAAGAAGAAATAGGAAAAAGAACTATGACATTAGTACCATTTGACATTATCTACTCGCACCAAAGGACAACACAAAAGAAAAGGTCTACAAATTCTTTGCAGTACCCAGAATTTGTGAAACCTCCAAGTAATATCCCCATTGAGCCTTTACCCCATGTTCTATTCATCTCATATTTGAGTTTTGAATCTTTTGATCATGAACCTGAGGATAGTTCCAATCCTTAATCTAATGATTCTAGTCTTTCCATTGTTTCTTGTAAGGGTATGAGGTATTGCATCCAACATCCATTATCCCATTATGTCTCATATTAAAATCTCTCAACCATTTTTTGTGTTTTTACTTCACAATTATCTTGTATGAAGATTCCTAATACTATGCAAGATGCTCTAAAATTCCATAAGTAAAAGGAAGTTAATTTCGAGGAGATGAAAGCTCTTGAAAAGAATTGACACATGAGAGTTGGTTGATCTACCCAAAAGAAAGTCAATTGTAAGTTGCAAATGGGTGTTTACAGTCAAGGATAAGTCTGATGGCTCTCTAGAATGGTACAAGACTCGATTGGTTGCCAGAAGATTCACTCAAACTTATGGCATTGATTACTTGGAGAGATTCACCCATCACAAAACTAAACTCTATAGAAGTTCTTTTGTCACTTGCAGCTAAAATTGATTGACCCCTACAATGATTAGATATAAAAAATGCATTAATCAATCAAGACTTGGAGGAAGAAGTGTACAAGGATGTGGCTCCAGGATTTGGTAAAACGTTTGGTACAAAGATGGTTAAACTAAAAAAATCCTTATGCGGGTTGAAACAGTCACCACAAGCTTTGATAAATTTACTTTGTTTGTTAAAAGTCAAGAGTATACTCAATGGTAAGAAGATCATACAATATTTTTTAGATATTCAAATGGCGAGAAGATAGTCATACTGATTGTGAATGTGAATAATACAATTCTTAGTAGAGATGACGCATATGAAATGAATTGTTTGACGACTTCCCTTTCATCATTTTTTGAGACTAAAGACATAGGATTCCTCAAGTATCTTCTTGGCATGGAGGTTGGTCGATCAAAGAAATTGATTGTTATCTCTCAACAGAAGTATACTCTTGATGTTTTAAAAAACCAAGATGAGTGGGTGTAGGCTTGTTGATACTCTAATTGATCTCAAACAAAAAGTGGGAGATGGAAATCAAGGTGATCCCATGAATGCAGTTTGTATTAAATGTTGGTGGGAAAATTGACATACTTATTACACAAACGGCTAGATATTGCCTTTGTTGTGAGTTTGGTAAGCCGGTTTATGCATTCACCTTATGTGAATCACCTTGAAGCAGTTAATAGATTTCTCAAATACCTAAAAAGTATACTAGACAAAGGTTTACTCTTTCAAAAGACCATACAACATAACATAGAGACATACACTGATGCAGATTTGACGGGCTCAATTATTGACGGAAGATATATCGACGTCCAGATACTGTACTTATGTTTGGGGAAATCTAATTGCATGGTGAAGTAAGAAACATAATGTAGTTGCCAGGAGCAATGCTAAGGCATAATATAGAGCTATATCTAATGGAGTATGTGCGATGTTATGGTTGAAGATAATTCTTGAAGATTTGCAGATCCCAACAAATATGCCAATGAAGTTTTAGTAAGACAATAAAGCCGTCATAAGCATTGCGCCAAATGTAGTACAACATAATCACACAAAACTTGCGGAGAAAAATAGGAGATCATGTTGTGCTAGATTTTGCATGGTCTTTATGTAATAAACACAGCCAGCTCTTGTCTATCGTTTTTTTTACCAACATCTCATATAGCACAATGCATTGAATTATCTAAGTTTATGATCATGTGAAAGATCAACTAGTAAAGTGCCAAGTTTAGCACCAATGACTTGAAACTTACAGAAATAGGCCATATCCTGACAAACTTCTCTCTGTCAACACATTAGCACTTGGGAGATCACAATGGCTGACAAGCCATTTTGGTGATAACAGGCCCAGTTTGGGAGCTGAGGAACTTTGTTGGATGATGAGCATAAACTTCCTAAAATTACAGGTAAATCAAAAATCTATTGGGCGAATTAAAGAAAGCTTAGTAGTCCTATTCCTCTGTATTCCATATTTTTTTTATAAAAAAATTATAGAAAA
The DNA here is from genome assembly GCA_002079205.1 of Phalaenopsis hybrid cultivar. Classification (NCBI taxonomy): domain Eukaryota; kingdom Viridiplantae; phylum Streptophyta; class Magnoliopsida; order Asparagales; family Orchidaceae; genus Phalaenopsis; species Phalaenopsis hybrid cultivar. The sequence continues at coordinate 9,740 of JXCR01094714.1, forward strand.
AACTTATAAGATATTTTCTCTCTTCATTCCATTGACAACTAATATTTGCATTTCATTTGCAATTATTTGCTCATTTTTATTAGCTCAATTCAGCCCTGGGTTTTTGCTCTCCGTATTCTTATGAGATATTTAAGAAAGTGTGGGGGTTTATACAGATTTTGTACACCGAAGTTTATTGTAATATTCAACATGCAATGTCATTGTGCATAGGTTTTGCCATTCAATAAACTATTGCATTATGCAAATGGGCACCTAAGATTTATGACAGCTAACAGAACATTAGTAGAAGAATGGACGGGATAAGACTCATAATGAATTGATGATTGTGATTACATATCAAATAAATTAATAGGGAATTGAAGAACTGAAAACAGAAGAAAAACAAAAAATAAGAGTAAAAGAAAAAAGAAATTGTTTCACAGAAGTAGGAAAAAAAAGCAATTTAGAACCACCTCATAATTCATCGCATTATGTCGTAAGAACCACCATGGCCCAGCTCTCCAACACAATCTGTCAATAATAGCAGCATTACAATTCACAATTCATAACTTTTGGAGCTAGACTTCAAGTATTCAAAATAATTGGCAATTTAATTATTCTCTTCTAAAATACAAGTCATTGAACACATTCAAAAGCCTGAAAGTACTCAACTACAGAATATCCAGCGTGAAATAAAACTTTCCAAATTAATAGAGAACATAAAAATCTACACAAACAATGTGACAAAGTCGAACAAAAAATTTTTAAGAACTAATTTATTAGCTGAAATTGGTCGTAAAGCATTCACATATGTAGATCTAATGATTTAGATGTACATAACGATGTTAATAACAATGGTTGTCAAAAGAAACATGCACAGAAAATAAAACCAAATCTTTCTTTTCCTTCTTCCCCATGAGTTGAGGGTACCTTTCAGTTGCCTCACATCTCTCTTCTCAAGTGTAGTTCTTTGTTTTTACCTTACAAAGAAATAAAAAATACTAGCCTTCCTGATACTTTAGTGCTCCCCATTAAACCTCAACACTACAAACTCAAAGCAGTATGCCTCGAGATTCCACTTCACAGGAGAGAAATCAGAGAAATGAATCCAAAGAGAGATTCGTTCTAATGCTTCCATAAACTCAATCATGAAGACGAACTCTAATATCATTTCACAAAGATGATCCTGCCTAAGAGAGGTATCACTAGATGTCAAAGACCAAACATTACTCCGTATGGAACAACTTCATCTCAGCGCCATGTAGACACTCAAGGTCTTTAAAGTACAATGACTTGTGCGGTAAATTAGCTGAGCTAACTCAAAAAACTGTCTCTGAATATCAACTATAGTTTGAATAGCTTGTTAACTAATCACATGTGTTGAAAAGCTCTTCCTACAAAGCTGCTTCGAGTCAAGATTAAAAAAGGACATTCATAAGGAGGCTCACTTACACTATCCGGACTCCCTCAACCAGGCAGTGAAATTAGCAAAGCTAGTGGAAGATAAACTATATGATACTACTTCTAACCAACCCCTCCCAAGCACTCACCCCAACAGACAACTCTACCAAACCTCTCTACCCATCAAAAGGCTCAAAACAAAAATGGTTGAAGAAAGCGATACTTGAGTTAATCCAGAAAACGGTAAAAAAACAAATATTATTACTAAAAAGGGGAATAGATGGTTACAAATGACACCACAGAAAGGGTAATAACAACACAATCACCAACAACAAAACAACTAAAGCGACGCCCAAGGGAGGTAGTTTGTTTGGTGGGTTGGAATATGGTTGTTGGAGATTTGTCGGTGGTGGCAGGAAAGAGGTAAGGGCAGTGGGAAGGACCACTGTGGTGGGGCTGAAGGTACGGCAGCAGGGGTTGCAGAGAGAAACCACAGTTGGAGGGTTGCTGGCTGTGGAGGACAGGGCGCGGGTGTACAAGACAAAGGATGCAGTTTTGGTATGTGAGGTTGGATATGTGGGGACTAGTGTGAAGTAGCAGCAGGTAGTAGGGGATCGGCAGAGGGATGAACAGCAGAAAGAAGGATTCCGACTGCAGTTTGGAGGGTTGGTGGCTGAGGGAAGGGTGGTTGGCTGAAAGTGAAGGGTAAGATAGTAGGGAGGGAAGTGGAAAAATGTGGAGGATGGAGATCAAGGATAAATATATCAAAGTAAGCTATAACTGAAGCAACACTCACCCGTGAAAGTTACCACCTTGAATGAGTTACAGCTGGAGCACCTCCTCGCCTTCGGATATAGCCCTAGAAGGGAAACAACGGGACGTCGATGGCTGTCCGGAAAAAAACACAAGCCAAACTGAACCCTAAACACAGAAAAACACACATAAAGACTAGTAAATAGCTCGGAGAGATGGGACCTCCTACTATTTGGGCAGCAACCCTATTTATTAGGGCCAGCCGACCTTATTCCCCTCTCAGCTGAACCAGAACAGCCTCAAAGGGCAACGCTCGATTCAACCAGAAAAGCCCTGTGTCAGTCTCCAGAGGTTGAAGTAGTCTCACCCTCATTCGTTAAAGCTTATGTCTGCCCGTTGTCGGTGATGGAGTTGGAGTTGTTCTAAACTTCTAAGGCAGAAAGCTCTTTGACTGCGGCCCTAGAAGCTAGATCAAATTGACATTTGCACTATCTTCCAAAACACAGGAGAAGCTTTCTCTATTTGCAAGCCGTGAACCATATAGATTCAATTTTTTGGGAGCTCACTATTAAACTGAACTGGGTTGGCTCAACCTAATCTGAAGTGAAGGTAGCATGAATCTCCCAGAACGGTAGCAGTTATGGCGGTAAGCTATCAAACAAGATGTCCTGAAACTCTCTATGAACTGGTTGCCCTACGTATGAAGCAGACTCTTATCTCTTGCCATCTTCTATCATCACCAAAACATATCCTTCCAACTTTTCTCTACTGGCATGAGCACCAGAAACATCAGACTCTGCAAAAGGCAAGAGGCTGATGTGCATTCCATCCTTCGTGAATGAATAGGTGCTCTTGTACACATCATGTTGAGTCATACGATCATAATGCCACGATCTCCCCAATAAATTGTGGCAGACATCCATCACATTGCAGCACATCAAATATGATTCTGCAATAGGCTCCCAATTGAAAACTCTACAAAACATTTGTCAATGTTGACCATGTTCTCCTTCTTTAACCATGTTAGGGAATACGACTGGGAATGCATCTGAGTCATGAGGCTCGATTTTTCCATCATCTGTGTGGACGCCACTTTTTAACTGCTCCCTCCATCAATGATGAGACTGCATATCATTCTTTTCACTGTGCAATGAGTGTAGAATCTATTGTGGTGAAGCCATTGCTACTCAATTATATCCTCAGTCTGTAGGACCCTCCAAACCACCAACATCTTGCCCTCATCTGGTGGGAGCTGATATTTCTCAACATGTTTATTTAATTGCCTCTTCGTCGCTCATTACTTCCACTGCCTCCTATTCGGTGAATGATACAACTTAGCTCATCGAGCAACTTGAAGCGATGTGTCCAACATCATGCATCTAAAACATTTCTTGGTTGGGAACTGTAGTGGGTGTTCTAATCTTCTCAAGTTTTTTCTCGCTCGAATTGGCTCTATCATGTTCCTAACAAATTAGCTCCACTCCTTGGGGCATGCTCCTCATGGGGTCTCCCACTCTGGGTGGTTGTCTGCTCTGTTTCTGTTGCCTCTCGACTTTCAGTGCTAAGGTATGCACATCCCTTAATGTCCAATAGGTTTATAGTTGGACCACATTACTGATGATGGGTTTCAAGCCTTCCAAGTACCTAACTATGGTGTGCTCCCCTGGCTCATTCAGCTCACACTTCAATTTAAGCTGCATAAATTATATCATGTACTCCTCTACTGATAGCTCATTCTGCAACAGGTAGTAGAGCTTCAGGAATATATCCTTGTGATAGTGAGATCGTTGCATTGCCTTCTTCATTTTCTCAAAAGAAGTGATTCTATCAGTCCTTCTCTTTGTCTCTCCCTCTTCATATTCTCCCACTACAAAGAAGTGTTTTTTCTCTAGCTTGATGGTGGTGAACTTCACTCTTCTGTCATGGAGCATCTCCTTTTATTCAAAGATCCGCTCAACAATATGCATCCGCTTGAGGGAATAATCTGGATTTATTCTCCCCTTAAAGTCTGGTAGATCCAGTTTCACTCACGAGTCTCAGTATCCTCCAATAGACACTGCATCTTTGTATGTTCCAATTGGCATCTCATCCCCACACTTCGTCTCTGTATATTCCAACAAGCACCTCATTACTTGGCCGCCTCTAATATTGTATCCCAAAGCACCCTAGTAGATCCTCGTCTCTATAGAAATCATTCCTAAGAAAGGGATTCATATGGTTTTCTTGCTCCTTCCACAGATTTCATTAGTACAGCTTGATATCAAAAGTTAGTGAGAAAATTGACATACTTAGCACATACAAGGCCATATATCACCTTTGTTGTAAGTTTGGTAAGTCCTCTGAGAAACACCTTGGAGCAATTAATAAAATTCTCATATATCTAAAACGTACACCAAGTAAGGGTTTACTCTTTCAGAAAACTACACAATAGAACATATAGACATACACTGATGCATATTGGGTAGACTCAGTTGTTGACAAGAGATCGCCTTTCAGATACTATATTTTTGTCTAAGGAAATCTGAATACATGACAAATAAGAAACAAAATGTGGTAGCAATGAGTACTGTCAAAGCAGAATATCGAGTTATGAGTAATGGAGTACGTGAGATGTTATGGTTAAAGAGAATTCCTGCAGAACTAAGGATTTTGATAGATATGTCAATGAAGTTATACTGTGACAATAAAGCTCACATAAGATTGCAAAAAATCCTATGCAACATGATTGCACAAAGCATTTGGAGATCGACAGACACTTCATAAAAGAGAAGATTGATTACAGAGTTATTTGCATTTGCATGTCATTTATCCCTGTTGTTCAACAAATAATAGATGTCTTCACCAAAGGATTGTTTGGGCCTAACTTTAAGCTCCTTATAAGCAAGTTCAACATGCTAGATGTCTATGCTCCAACTCGGAGGCACGGGGGACGGGGGTGGTGGGAACCGGGTTGGGTGTTGAAATTATTTAAGCAGCTTTATTTTTACCATCTTATATTAATTTCTTTTGTTAGAACTTTATATTATTGGTATATTATAATTCTTGATTCCTTTGTTGTCATTGGAAGTTATGATTGATTTAAGATGTTCCTAATATAGGAGTCATCCGCCTCTATTTATTTAATTTCATTTCATATGAAATAGAAGAAAAATAATTATTTTTTCCACTTCCAAAACCTACATTACTTATAAGTTGGTGTTATTGGTGCGCCCACACATTCACCTAAATTTCATGTTTCTCTCCTCAAGGCCTGTGGCGAAAATAAACAGTTCACCCAGCTCAATTTATAGTAAAATCTTGGGAAAATCATCTAGCATACCTATTAAAAAAATGGGCATTTACAAATATAACAGACAATTATTATGTATTCACATATCTAACACCTAAATATTCATATTTACATGCATACCACTCAAATCTTATACATCACATCAAAAATACCACCATCATTATCTTTTTAAAAGTGAAATTCATAATTTTATGCAGATTTATGACACCAAAGTATTATAAATGTAAATATCGAACTTCAGAGTGGGATATGTAAATACATAAGAATTATGGAGTATGTACAAATTAGATTTAAATAAGCTTAATAAGAGAATTAGGCTTTGGAATACTATATTTATGTAGTTTCAAAGAATAAAAAATAAAATTGTCAACGTTTGCTGCAAAAAGCTCACCTCATAAATCCTGCAGCCACTCGCAAAGTCATGAAAAGTGTTAGGCCACACCAGACTCCATTGATGGCAAAACGAGTAGGAGCGTAGAGCAAAACTACCGATGATATCGCAGCAACAACCATCTGTAAAGTGAATTATGTTATTTCTCACAGTAGTCCAAAACATTTACTTATTGGTGCATTTACATACATAGCACACAATTCAAATATTTACATATCTCATGCCTAAACTTTCATATTTATACACTTGGCACTCAGATCTTTAATATCACATAAAAAATAGCACTATTACTACTTTTTAAAAGTGAAATATACCTTTTCATGCATAGATTTAAAACACTAGAGTGCTATGCATGAAAATACGAAAGTTTAGGAGTGAGATATGTAAAAATAAATAGGAACTGTGTGCTACGTATGTAAATTTCCCATACATTAAATGCATGAAAAGATGATATAAAGTGGGTTCATCAAAATCAACATACCATCGAATAAGCGGAATAAGCAAAATCTGAAACACCATAGTGAAGTCCATCAAAAATGAAAGCGAGAGCGTTAATGGGTTGGCTGGCACTGACAAACTAAAGTGAATTATAGCGGAATCTAACACTCCATATTAAACAATTTAATTCACCATAGCGATTTAAAAATTGCTTACCACCACCCCAGTTCTAACAATATTTAGTAATTCAACATCCTTGGTGAATAATTCAGCAACATTGTCAAATGAGACAAAAAGAATTAGAGCTAGGGTGATTCCCATAAAAAGTCCAATCTGAGATAGAAGATGCATTTTCGTTAATCAGCATGCAAAATAAATTCTTAACTGGGGGTAAAATTATAACATTAAAAATAGTATCCAACTTGTATAGCATCAAAATATTAAACTATTAACAATAACAAAGAGAAAAAATACCTTTAAGACACATAACGTAATTTCTTTCACTCTTTTGTAATCATGCTTTGCAAAAGAACTTGCAATCAATGCCTAAGAACAAAACAATCTAATCAAAACAAAAACAACATTACCTAATAAGAGGATGGAAAGAGATGCAAAATCTTCCAATACTGAAAGATATTATGCCGAATATATGAATGTATGTGATTGTGTGTGTGTGTGTTGTTGGGGCATTTACATACATGGCACACAATTCCTATGTATTTACGTATCTCACACCTAAAATTTCATATTTACAAGTATGACACTCAAATCTTTAATATCACATCAAAAAAACACTACACCGTTTCATTTCTTGAAAAAAAAAAAATAAAGGGCATTAAAATAATTTCCTGAAAAAGCCAAATAATTTGTAGTCTAACCCTCCCTCCCCAACAGAGGCTAAAAAGACAAAGGATACAAAATGACAAACCTGTGCAGAAAGTGCAAGTGCATCAGATGTGAGAGATACAGCCAACCATATCTGCAAACAAATCTGATGAGCTGCCATAGCCAAAGGCCCTAACCGAGCAGCCATTGAGGTTCCTAAAGTCATAGATATCAAGACAGACAAAGTTCTCCCGAGCAGGAAACCGCCTGAGAAAATTTAATTTTAATTAAAGATACTGCTTCAAGACCGCAAATTTACTCTCTTGGTGTTCTCGTGCGATGCAACAAATCAAGCATGTGGTCTAATCATTCAACTAAATAGGCAATTCCTTCAAACTAGATAAAGTCAATAATAATAGGAAGATGTACCTACGTACCTTACATATCTAACACCTAAACTTCAATTTTTACATACATACCTTGCTACCTATGCATGAAAAGGTGTAATTCAGTTTTAAAAAGTTAAAATGGTGCTATTTTTAATTCAATATGAAAGATTTTGGTAAAATAAATGTAAAAAGCAAAAGTTAGATATCAGAAATGTAAATGCATAAGAATTGAGTGGTATGTATGTAAATGCCCATAACTTTACTCTTCAATTTAATGATACAAAGAGAAATGATACAGTGAGAGGCTTTCCCATCGATCCTATCAAATTTCATTGACTTCAAAATCATGATTCGATTTCAAACAAGATTATACCAATGTTCTTATCAATGTATGAAGAAAGATGATACACCAAAATGCTTTAACATGTCACTTATAACTGAATTTATCACACATTATTTTGAATATGAAGTATTAATCTAGATGTGGTTCTCGCAATTCGTAAATCTTGAATTTTATTTTTCTTTCTATTTACTAGTAAAATTCCTAATACATAACTAAAAAATTCATCTTAATTAAGCACAAATCTTCATGCAATTTTTGAATTAGAAACTTACGAAAATTCAAAACCATTTGAAATTTAATTTTAGTAAATTTACATTCAATTTGAATGTCTCGACAAGATAAATCCAACAACAAAAATGATATAATTCAAGTTCAAATGAACACAAATCAATAGTTGACGTGTAAATTAAAGCTTAGGACATTAATTAAGGGTTCAAATAATTGTCGAATCTTGCATGATTATAGTCAAATCGAAAGTCTCGACAAGAGAAATTTAGCGAACCCAATATCGTTGTATTTCAATATCACTAGGATTGTTAAATGTTGAATGTGCACGGTCCAAGACCAGAGAAAATAACACAACTATCCGACGAAATATTTTGGGAATTTGGTTGAAATAATCAAAATGTTTTTCTATAAAGTTATAAAGATCCCCTTTCTTCACATGAATGGACCTACACTCGAAAGAAGAGATCTTAGAGGGCTCCAAAATTCTAAAGTAATGCCCAATATTCGACACTGACGACTAGCGCTGACAATTGATGTTGACAAATATTTTTGTCCAACTATCATCGCTCGACTATGTTCTCCTAACCATTATCGCACGACTAGTCTCTCGACCGTCATTGCCTGGCAATGGACTATAGACCACCTTCACCCAACTACGATCTCTCAATTAACGTTGTTTGACTATAAACTCTAAACCGTCATCGCTCGACTACGAGATCCATACCATTGTCATCTGACTATCATCTTCCAAGAACATCACACCACTATAGTCTCCCAACCTTTGCTCCGGACTATTTTCGCCTAATTACAATCTCTCTAACCACAATTGTTGAGTATGATCTCTCGACTATTGTGCTCATATGTTGTATCGTGAATGTTATAGCCTGACTACGATATAGATACACACAGATATATATATATATATATATATATATATATAAATATATATATAAGTTTTAGAAAAAATATGAAATCAAACTGACCCCATATTTTTCATAGTTTAAATGAAAGACCACTATACCTCAAACTCTGTATCCATCCCGAAAGACAAACACATGACTTAAGAGTGAAACTCGATCAAATAAACTAAGAAATATATGACATCTGTTTGGTCTGCGAAACCATTTTTAATATAAAAAATTAAATAAGATTTATATTGAGCTGGGTTAAGAAAAGTTTCTTATAAGGGCAAACCCCTATTGTTAATTACATCTTAGATAACCGAAGTCACCAAAGAAAGCTCTCGATAAAAATCAAGAAATATTATCTTCAAAGAGCTCAAAAGAATAGAACTTTTAAACGAAATCGGACAAAGAGATGTGAAGAGGGAGTTATTAATATTTGGAATATTTATTGTGGAATCCAAAGAAGAAAAAATTAGGGGATGTCACAAATCCAGAGAACCTCGGTGACTTCCCAATCTATCTTATTGTTTGACTTCAGTTTTGAGGAGAAATATTTAAATGTTTCATCTTGTAAATTTTAATATTTATGAATTAAATTCATATGAAACAATCACACAAATAGTCTGGAAGATGTGAGGATTTAGGTCGTGACAAACGATAACTTCGGAATTCTAAGACAAGTTAGGATTTATATTATATAACATAGCTATACAAAAGCCTAAAGATGAGTTGGAGATTTATGTTGCACTAGGCAGACAAACTCGAAATCCTATGGCTTGTTGGTTAATTCTAAGGCATGGTTTAGTTGGTGTAGACATGTTTTGTTGTTGAAGATGACCGGGCTGCCCATAATGCTAGCTCCAAGCTCCTTGTCGTGACAATTTTAAGTTTTCTAATGTGTTTGGTTATGATGTCAAATCAGGTGTCTCTATGGTTATAGTTCTTTAAATATTATGGGACATTAAAGTTGATTAGAGCGACACCGATTAGGATCCTACGATTCCCTCGTTCTGGTACCACTATTTTCTATTGGATTCACTTAGTCCAAATGAATTTACTAAAGCAATCTTAATGAGTTCCATAATTTCATTTAAATCGTGGGAAGCCTCGTTAGCAACCGTAGGTTACTCCCTCATTCCGGCACCACTATTTTCTATTGGATTCACTTAGTCCAAATGAACTTACTAAACCCATCTTAATGAGTTCCATAATTTCATTTAAACCGTGGGAAGTCTCGTTAGCAACCGTAGGTTACTTAATGAATTCCATACTTTCATTTAAACTATGAGAAGTCTCGTTAGCAACCGTAAGTTACCTCCTCCGAGGGATTCCTGATCATCAGATAAAGACATCTTAATTTAGTTGAAATTGTTGTTTTGTGATGTTTGTGATTAAATTTTGAGTTGTTTTATATTTTGAATGTTGTGGCGGTGAATTTTATCTTAGTTGATTTTAGTTTTGATTTTGGTTTTGTAACTATCCTAGCAGTTTTAAGTTTCATGCAGGGTGACATCGTTGTTTAACATGCAAGTTTGAAATAAGAAGTACAAGAAGGTAAATGCATTAATTTAAAAGTGTATCTGTTGAGTCTTCTCGCTCCACCACCTGAAAGATTAGTACTTGCAAGAATTGCAAAAAGTTTAAGTTGTAAGAGTAGATGAAACTTTAACTATCAAACCTCAGGTTATGATTTTGTTGAATCTCGGAAGATACTAGTGGATAATTTTGGAACAAAATATAACAAGTCCAATTTGCCCTTCAGAATATCCAATAGATTTCAAAATGTTCAAGGTGTGGCCCTAGATCATTTTGAATATCTCTTAAAATATCCCGAGTTCATTTTGCCCTCATCATAGTGTTCCAATAATCATCTGAGGCTAGAGTGTGGCTACCCCATTGCTCATTGAAGCTTAATATCTTAATTATCACAAGAATAGGATACTCGATTAGTCAATTGATGTTTCATTTTAAAATTATGTGAGTGGGTGCCCTTGAGTCGTGTTTGAGTCATTTTAAGATTATGGTGCCCGAAGTTAAAGTCAGGCTTGTAGTGTTTAAAAATGTTAATCACCAATCATATCATTTTTTAAATCCAGTCAACTTGAGTTTAGAAATCGAGCCTAGGTCACTACTAAACCTTTAACAATCATAATGAGTGAAATGGCGGTTTTCAAAGTTTTGATTTAAGTGTCATATATCATTATCAAATGATCGCATCATTCTCAACTTTGGGCTTAATAAAAGTAAATTATCATCTTTCGGCTTAAGCCCATCACTTAAGAATAATTTGATTTTTAATTGACTTTCAATTCATGAAGATTAGGAGAATCATTCTTTTAGTTGATGTTGTGCAAGGGTGTTGAATGAGTTTCTACCTTTTAGCCCCATTGTATTTCAATCATCCAAATATGTTCATTAAGGTCAAAATTGCCCATTTTCCCTTTGATAATCCTAAATTTTTTATTAAAGCACCAGTCTTAAAATTACCACTTTGCCCTTTGGGCACTTCACCTCATAACTCTTTAAACACAACTCAAGTGATTTTGAGGGTTTAGAGTATTATATCCATGAGGAGATTTAAAATGTTAGAGGAATATATGTGGACCTCTCAAAATTTAATTTAATTTAGATGATTATTTAAATTTAAAAGATAGGATTTTCAAAGTTCATTTATTTAATTATCAAAAATAAAGTTTGTATTTTATTAGAGGTCTCCCAAGGTCAGAGAAACACTTAGGCAAAGTTTCATGATTTTTTAATCAAATTATTATTATTATTATTTTAATTTGGGTCAATTTTCATGATTTATTTTAAATAGAAAATAGTGTTTTAATTACAAAAATTATTTTTATATTTTTATTAGATCTCTCTGAGTTCAGAAAACCCAGAGAATCAAATCTTATATTTTTGTGATTTTTAATTTATTTATTATAATTATTTAAATAGGAAAACATGAAAAATTCATTTTTAAGTCTTTAAAATTCATTTTTAAACTTAGAAAAATTAGAAAAATTGTCCTAATAATTTTTAAGTGATCAGGGGACATTCCCACTCATTTTGATCCATTTTTTATATTTTTGAAAATTTTGATTATTTTAATTATTTTTAATTTAAAATATATTTGAAAAATGAAATATTTTTATAAAAAATGAATTTTATTTTTATAAAAGGTCCCTGATCACAATGAACTCAGAAAAACAACTTGCATAACTTTTCTAAGTATATTTAATTTAATATAATTATTTTTATACAAAAATGTAAGGTTTTCTTAAAAATTCATTTTAGTGTTTAAACTAAGCCAAATAATTTTCAAATTCTTATTGTGAGTAGATATGATTTTTATGAACAATGTGGACTTAATTTTGTTAATTTTTTATATGTATTTAATTTACACAAATTAATACAAGGTATTTACAATTAACTGTATAGAAATTCACAAAATGATTCAAAGCATCACCATATTTTTTTAGACTTCTCTGATCACATAATTTGATAAATCATAATTTTCTCATAATTTTCCATAATATGGGACCAAACAAATCCATACTAAAATTGTTCTCATAATTTTCCAAGTGATATTTTGATTTATATAATTAAAATGAGCCAAAATGGTCACCTTAGCTTGAAAATTAAGGTTAAAAATATAGAGATGCTCTCAGACCTTGGAAAAATCAGATAATATCTCCTCTGTGATGAGGAATAACCCCTCAAAATTTTAAGTCATGGAGAATTAAAATACCACAGAGGGTATTTAATTCATTAAAAATAATATATTTAACAAATAATTTTTATTTTTGGTACACATTATTCTCCTCTGTTCACTGACCAAGAGAGTATTTTTCTTTTATTTTTATAATGTTTCTAGAGAAAGATATAGATTTTTTTAATTTTAGGCATTTAAATAATAAAAAATCCCTATTTTTCTATTTATCCACGCGGCGCCAACTCATCCTCGTCCGCTCCGAAGGCTCCACACGTCGCTCCACCATTTGACGCCGCCAACCACGTAGCCTCCATGCGGACCGCGCTTTATGCACCATGGATCTATCCGGCTTGACCTCCTCCATCCGTTGAATACATGCGCGATCGGACGGCTCTCCGTTATCTTCCCCAAGTGACCTAGCCCGTGAGCCGTTCATACTAAAACCTTAAGATCTTGGCCTAGACTCAATTAAATCACATGGGGTTTGTTTCAAAACCTTCATCTACTCAAGACGAACCTATCTATACAGATTATATGATATGAAATACAGTAAATACATATGGAGAGTAAAAATAAGCTCGGATTAGGGTTAGGGTTCAATACTTTTATTTGAAAGGGGAGGCCTCAATCAGATGGTTGTGGTAGCTTTGTTTAGTCCCAATGAACCTCCGGATGAAGTCCCAAGCCTTGGTGAATGGTCTAGATATGAATTCGATCAAGGTGGTTTCCAGGTGTTGGTCTAAAGCTAGGTTAGAGGCTATTTTAAAGGGGGCTTTTGTGGGGAATCAACTTCTCTCACTGTGGGGATGGTGTGTGCACAAGTATTTGAAGTTTGGTGAGTTGTGGAGCTGTGGGGAGTTCTGTCCTGGTTTTGGCAAAAAATTGAGCTCAAAATTGAGCTTCCACAGTGGGGATCAATGGGGAAAAATGGTAGGCTTGAACTGAAGAGGTCTTAGGGAGTCTCTGAGAGCAATTTGACAGAGTTTACTTAAGCAAATTTCAGCGCTTCTTTTCTTGGCCATGTAGGAGAGGTTTAAATAAAAATGGCCTAAGGTGGTTGTCATGGCCAATTGAGGGGTGCAAAAAGGTGCTTATGTGGAGGGTTTTGAAGTGCTAAAGCCAATTGGAATTGGCCAGCTCAGATGGGTGAGTTTGGGTTTGAATTTTAGCTTGGGGCTCTCGGTTTTGGTGTTTTCCGATCACTAGGCCGGCGACAGGGCCAGGGGAGGTGGCCAAGAGATCAGGTCAGCCAGTGGGAGGGTTACTTGTAATTAACCCTTAATGACAAGTGATGATGGGGAAGATTTTTTGTTAAGGCCCATAAATGGGCATAAATCCCTTAATTTAGGGATCCAATGGTCCATAGCTCACCATGGCTAGTCCAAGGGGATTTAGCCTGGTCAATAGAGTGTGCTTAGTGGTTGTGGAGTCATCAATTTGGAGGCTTTGAGAAGGCTAAGTTAATTTTAGTGCATGGGTCTAATTTGGATCCAAATGGCTAAGAGTTGGGTTTGAGTTAAGCTAGCCATGACTTTGAGCCCAATTGATTGGTCAACATTGTGTGGATGACTGTTATGAAGATTTTTGGTGAAGGATTGAAGTAATTTTGAGTACAATTGGAAGCTCAATTTGAAGGATTTTGGTATTTTGGTCAATTTGGGCATGTTAGACTAGACTTGGGTCTAGGTTGGGTGAGGTTCAAATTGATTGTTGAAAATAGTCTATAGGAATATCATGAAGAGTTTTCAATATAAATTGGGTGCCAATTTTGGGGTTAAGGCATTCAATTTGGTGGAATTTGGGGACATAGCCAATTTGGGGTAAATTTGGGGATTTTTGTACTTGGATTGAAATTAAATGAAATTGAGACTTCACCAAGGTCAAATGAAGGTCAGGTTTAGTATGTAGGAGTTTTATAAAAGATTTAAGATCCAAATTGGGGCAAATTAAGTAGGCTATGGGGTTCAATTTTGTGGGATTAAGTCATAAGACCAAAATTGGGGGTTTGACTTAGATCAAGATTGAGCTCAAAACATGGGCCAATTAGGCTTGGATTTGATTTAGATTGGTCAAATGAAAATGCATTTGAGTTTAGAATTGAAATTGAGGGAAATTGGGTCCAAATTGATGGACATTTAAGGTAAATTTGAGGAAATTGGGCCTTTAAAGGCAATTTGGGGGTTTTGGTCAAAATGGTCAAATTGGTCAAATTGGGTTCAATTGGTTTTGGAGATATTTGAAGTGATTTTGGGAGTTTTGGGAAAGTTTGGGGTGCCGAGGGTATTTTTGTAATTTTGGCAGTTTTGGGGGCATTTTGGTAATTTTAGAATTTTTGGGTGATTTTGGCTAATTTAGGTATTTTGAAATGGTTTGAAATGATTTTTTAACAAATTTGGGTATTTTGAGTAAATTTGAAAATTTTTGGTCAAATTTAAGGTTTCAAGGGCATTTAGGTATTTTGGGTGGATTTAGGGGTAAAAGACCAAGTTAGGTATTTTTTGTAGAATTTGGAAGCCAACCACCATATGTGAACTATGGACCAATGGAACATGATTGTATTGGTCCATAGTTCACATATGGTCTTAGCTAAACCCTTGCTTAGGGCTAGTGGGTTTTAGAGACCATCTACATAAGTCTTCCAAAAGATCAAGGGATCAACGCCAACAATTTTGGGTTTAGGGTTGTGAGTGATTGTGGGTGAGAGTGAGTGTAGGTGAGTGAACTAGCTCCAGACCAACACCCAGTGCTAACCCTAAGGTCAGACAGTCCTATGGGGGCTTATTTTGAGCTCCCTCATACTGACCCCACCTAATAGGTGATGGAGGTTAGGATCAATATTGGAACTTCAAGTTGAGCAAGGAGTTTAGAATTTCTAATAGTGAGAGTTTATTTTCTAGTTTTCTAGGAATAGTTAACTGGAAAGTCCTATGGCTAGACCTCAGGCAACTAAAGAGGGAAAACTAAACATCAACCAAAAGTGAGATCGACAGATATTCATACCATTGTCATCTGGATATCATCTTCCAAGAATATCATACCACTGTAGTCTCCCAACCATTATCGTCTGACTATTGTCTAATTACAATCTCTCTAACCACAATTGTTGACTATGATCTGGAACTACTTTTGCTCATATGTTGTATTGTGATTGTTGTAACTCGATTGTGATATCCCAACCATTGTCACCACCTTTGTTTGTTATTATCTCTAAAATATTATTGCCCAACTATGATTCCTGGACATTATCACTTAAATACAGTCTTCTGATCAGTATCATCTGACTATCGTCACCTAACTATTATTGCCTTACTAGTCTCCAGTTGACTTCATCGCCAATAATGTCCATGCACACCACCACTTATTAAGCCAATAAATTTAAATGTCAATGTCAACACCAACAGATTTCAATACCTACTATTGCCAACAATGTTGACACACATTATCCAACAACGTTGACACACATTATCGCCTCTAAAGCTGATGCAATATGCTTTTACCTATAAGATTAATGCATATCATTATCACACATCATNAAAATTGCTTCCTAATTACTTAAGAACAATTAGAATATTTTTCCTGATTTTCTAAATAATGATATTGAATTTTAAAGCTTAAAAATAACTTTTAAATGGTTAAAAATAAGTTTTTCACTAAAATAATTTCAATAAATCAAAAAAAAATATTAAAAATATAAAACTTGCTCCTCTGAATTCTCTAACCTTAGGGAGTTTTTTCAAAAATATAAAACTTAATTTTCACCACTTAAAATATTTTATTTTATTAAATAGCCCAGAATTTAAAATAATTCTAATAAATCACATAAAATTCAAAAAATTATGAAATTTTATCAAAAGGGTTCTCCGGTCTAAGTATGCCTCCAGTAAAAATTTCAAAGGATTTTAATTTACCTTGGTCAAGTTAGGAATTTTCTTTGAGAAATCCTATTTTTGCATTAAATAACTATATAAATTAAATTAAATTTTGAAAAAACACATTTCCTCCTCTGATGTCTCAATTGACCCATGAATGAGGTAGGATAAAAATTTCAAAGTCATTTGAATTGAGTTTGACAAATTATGAAGTGTTAAAGCCTTAGGGACAAATGTGTAATTTTGGAAATTTAGCCTTAATTAACATTTAGGCTTAATTCAAAGAGGGAAATGAGTAACCTCTAATATTAATCAATTCACTTCATGTTTGAAACATAAAGGGGTTAATTGGTAGAAACCAATTGCACTTTCTTAATTAAGATTAATAAATTTC
>JXCR01094714.1:37045-48569 GCA_002079205.1 Phalaenopsis hybrid cultivar
AGAAGAATATCATTTAATGATAAATGAATTTCTATAAATGAACTATGGGTAACCCATTTAAACCTTTCCAAATGTTAAACACAATCAAATTTTTTAAAAAAAAGGTAACCTTCTGTAATGGGTTAAGGATCAACCACACCTTTTAATTTCCACATTCTCTTAATAGCTTGTTGTATTTCATACAATGGTCTCTTTTGTACAACATATCCAACTAAGGCTAAGTTCTACTACTTTGATCCTTATTGTGTGAATAAATCTTATTGTGTGAATAAAGAACACATGACAGATTGAAATTAGAAGAAATGTTAAGATGTGAAAAAGCTAAACTCTTCCATTTAAGAGTCGGAAGAGGGCCAAAAACTAGTCAAGAAGAGCTTGAGCTTAGATGGGGAAAGGGAGACTCCATAAAAAAGAGGGGCAAAGAAGTCCAAAAACATAAAGAAATGTCAAAATAAAAAAGAAGAAAGTGGAAAGAAGATGGGGATTTCTCAATAGAAAGCGAAGTAAAAAAACACGAAAACCCTAAAGGAAAACTTGTATCACTATAGCTTTATTTATATTTTGCTATCACACAATATACATCCAAAAACGAGAGGGTCTTTTGAAGTGAGGGAAAACAAAGAGGAATGCCCTCAAATAGACAGACGTTATTTCTCTATCTCCCACTTCCCATCTCTCCCCACTTCCCCTTCACTCTCACAACTGGAATAAATGAAAGACATAAAAACCAAATTTGAAAGAGAAAACCTACTGCAGCCATCTAAAAATTAAAAATTTAATGTCAAACAATGTTACTTGAATTAAATCTGTCATTTCCGGTTCCAAGCACAGATGCGAAAAGTAGAGGTTGTGTTAGGTAGTCACAACCAGGTAAAACTTGTCAAAAAAATGATGACATGAATCATTTTGATCCATGTGTTAGTGCTAGGGCGTCCCCTGGAAGCGACACACTGTATAGTTTGAATGCAGTAAGAAGTGTGCAAGGGTCACTACATGGACGCCCCGGTGTAGTGTTAAATAAGCAAGGGTTCTCACATTACGAGTGAATGCGGGTAAAGAAGTTAGTCCATGAAACTAATGATACTAATATTATGATAGGATCTTGGAATATAGGCACTCTCAANATTAATCACTGAGACTCTATTGCAAACAGCTGAAAAAGGGTACTAAAAAAGAACAACGACAATAATAATCATAGTAAAAGAAGAAAGAGAAAATAAGATGAATTTCTACTTCTAAATAAACTAACCAGATTTGACGTAACCACCAAACTGCAGCTTTTGAATCCTAGGAGTTAGTACAACAGCTCTTCTACTAAGAGACCATACGAGTAGAAAAGTAGTAATGTACCTGAAACATTTTTAGAATAAAACTTATAATTATATCTAGCACACAAGTATCTTATGTATTATGATACTTGTTGATATTATGATTCATAGGAAAATTAATATCTTATGTATTCAAGAAACTAAGTGGGTTGGAGAAAAGGNAAATAACAATTGTGTGATAGCATGTTAGCACAAAATAATTGTGACTATGGTAGTACAGAAATCATTAGGATAGGATCTTGGAATATAGGCACTCTCAATGGTAAATTAATGGAATTAGTTGATATTATGACTCATAGGAAAATTAATATCTTATGTATTCAAGAAACTAAGTGGGTTGGAGAAAAGGCTAAGGGATTGATAATTTAGGTTTTAAACTTTGGTATTCTGGTAAGAGTCGCACTAGAAATGGTGTAGATGTAATTATTGATAAGAGTTTGAAAGATAATGTTGTAAAAATTAATAGAGTTGGTGATAGAATTATAGCTCTTAAGATTATCATTGATACTAAGACTTTTAATATTATAAGTGCTTATGCTCCTCAAGTAGGTTTAGATACAGAGATATTGGAATGACTTAGAAGACTTAATACAAATGATACCTCTTGAAGAAATAATTTTTATTTGAGGAGATTTAAATGGATATGTCGGTAGAGTGGTAGAAGATTTCAGAAATATTCATGGTGGCTACGGTTATGGAGTAACTAATGAAGAAGGTAGAGCTATTTTAGATTTTGCTTTAGCATATGATTTCGTTATTACTAATACTTTATTTAAGAAAAAAAAATAAACATCTTATTACTTATAAGAGTGGATTTAATAAAACATAAATTGATTATTTTCTTATGAGAAGAAGAGATCGTCACAATTGTAAAGATTGTAAGGTCATTCCAAGTGAAAATTTAAGTACCCAACATCCTTTATTAGTTTTAGATTTTAAGATTAAGAGTTGTAAAATAAAAAATACTAGGACTCATCATCGTAGAATTAGATGTAAAAGCTTAAAAGATATAAATAAAATTATTTTTATGAGTAAAATTCAAGATTTCAAAAATCAGGACATTCATGAAGAAGCAAATATTATGTGGGATAAGTAACAAACACTATTAAGCAAGTAGCAAAAGATGTGCTTGGAGAATCAAAAGAAAAAGTTTTTATGAATACAAATAGTTGGTGGTGGAATAATAGTGTGCAAGAAAAGATAAAATATAAGAAGTTATGTTATAAAAATTGGTTTAAATGTAAAAGCTTAGAGAACTGAGAAAAATATCAAACGGTCCACAGGGAGTCTAAAAGAACAATTTGTGACGCTAAAAATTCTGTTTTTAATAATCTTTATAATATATTAGATACTAAGGAGGGTGAAAAACATATGTATAAACTAGCCAAACAAAGAGAAAAGAAAAATTTAACTCAAATAAAGTGTATTGAAGATCTAAAAAAGTACTTTTCTTAGAAAAAAATATTCAACATAGGTGGGTGAGTTATTTTGATAAACTTTTTAATGATATTCAACATAGGTGTGTGTTACTTTGATAAACTTTTTAATGAAGTTTCTGAAAATACGATCGACCTTAGTGATTTGAAAAGTAAAGATTTAACTCAAGTAAAGTATATCAAAGATGATTGAAGATGAAAATCAAAAAGTACTTTTCTTAGAAAAAGATATTCAACATAGGTGGGTGAGTTACCTTTTCTTGGAAAAAGATATTCAACATAGGTGGGTGAGTTACTTTGATAAACTTTTTAATGAAGTTTCTGATGATATTCAACATAGGTGGGTGAGTTACTTTGATAAACTTTTTAATGAAGTTTCTGAAAATACCGATTGAACTTAGTGGACCTTAATATCGTGAATAATAATAAAACATTTCATTTTTACCATCGCATTAGCAATAAAGAAGTTGAGGAGGCTTTAAAAAAACCAAGGGTGGAAAGTCTGTAGGACCTGATGATATCCCAATTGAAGTGTGGAAATATTTAGGTGATTTGGGAGTTTCTTGGCTTACTAAACTCTTTAATATTATTTTAAAAAATAAAAAGATATACCAAGGGTGGAAAGTCTGTAGGACCTGATGATATCCCAATTGAAGTGTGGAAATATTTGGGAAAGGGTGGAAAGTCTGTAGGACCTGATGATATCCCAATTGAAGTGTGAAAATATTTGGGAGAGAGTTTCTTATACTAAACTCTTTAATATTATTTTAAAAACTAAAACGATGCCTGAGGAGTGGAGGAAGAGTATTTTGGTCATCTGTAGGACTTGATGATATCCCAATTGAAGTGTGGAAATATTTGGGAGATTTGGGAGTTTCTTGGCTTACTAATTTTCATCTAAAAAGATGCCTGCGGAGTGGAGGAAGAGTATTTTGATCCCCATTTTTAAGAATAAAGGGGAATGAAATATGTAAATGTTTAGGAGATTTGGGAGTTTCTTGGCTTACTAAACTCTTTAATATTATTTTAAAAACTAAAAGATTTGAGGAGTGGGGAAGAGTATTTAGATCCTCCATTTTTAAGAATAAAGGGGATGCACAAGAGGGTGCAAATTATAGAGGAATTAAGTTGATCATTTTTAAGAATAAAGGGGATGCACAAGAGTGTGCAAAGTGCAGGAAGAGTATTTTGGTCCCCATTTTTAAGAATAAAGGGGATGCACAAGAGTGTGCATTATAGAGGATTAAATTGATGTGTCATACTTTAAAATTATGGGAGAGGGTAATTGTACATAGGTTAAGACGCATCACAAAAATTTCTCATAATTAATTTGGATTTATGTCAGGCAGGTCTACTATGGAAGCTATACATTTATTGAGANAGATAATAAGGAGAATCTACATTTGATTTTTATTGATTTAGAAAAAGCTTATTCCAAGAGATATCCTTTGGAGAGTTCTCGAGAAGAAAGGTATTGATATGACTTATATTCAAGTCATTGAGGATTTGTATACTAGAGCTTTTACTTGTGTTCAAACTGAAGGAGGATTGACAAAATATTTTCCTATTTCTGTTGGATNATCATTAAATATATGTATACTAGAGTTGTTACTTGTGTTCAAACTGAAGGAGGATTGACAAAANTGCTCTTCCGAGATTGACAGAATATTTTCCTATTTCTGTTGGATTACATCAGGGATCGGCTTTAAGCCCATATCTTTTGCTTGAGTTATGGATGGCCTTACTGGACATCTACAGGAGGATGAACCTTGGTGTATGTTTTTTGTTGATGATATCCTTCTCGTGGATAAAACGAGAGAAAAAGCCCATAAAAACATGAATTATGGAGGTCTACTTTGGATTCTAAAGGCCTTCGTTTAAGTAGAACTAAAACTGAATACATTGAATGTAATTTTANTGTTCAAGTAGAACTAAAACTGAATACATGTAATGTAATTTTAGTAGTAACAACTCTAGTGACAGAAGTGTAACTTTGGGTGATCAAATTATTAAAAGGTGTGAACGATTTAGATAGTGACAGAAGTGTGACTTTGGGTGATCAAATTATTAAAAGGTGTGAACGATTTAGATATGGGTTCGTTGTTCAAAGCGATGGTGATATAGATGAGGATGTTAATAGTAGAATTCCAGTTGGTTGGTTGTTCAAAGCGATGGTGATTTAGATGGGGATGTTAATAGTAGAATTCAAGTTGGTTGGTTGAAGTGGTGATTTTGGGTGATCAAATTATTAAAAGGTGTGAACGATTTAGATATGGGTGGTCCGTTGTTCAAAGCGATGGTGATATAGATGGGCATGTTAATAGTAGAATTCAAGTTGGTTGGTTGAAGTGGAGGAATGCTTCGGGCCTTTAGTGTGATAGTAAAGTACCGCTTAGACTGAAAGGAAAATTTTATAAAACGGTGGTGAGACCTGCAATGTTCTATGGCGCTGAATGTTGGCCTTTAAAAGAGAAGCATAATAATAAGTTAAGTGTNATATCAAGCACACAAGTATCTAAATCTATGATAAAAGCTCAAGCGCTTAAAAGATGTGTCCAACTTCTATAAAATATGGACGATCAAGTTTGGGTTAAATATTTTTTTATATCTCTGATGTGATACTTAAAACTGTAACCCATGTTGACTATAAACCAAAAGCTTGCGTCGTCATACATACTTTGGCCAGTATAAGTGACTAGTTAAACTCAATTGTAAGGATAAAAATAAAATGAAAAATAGCAAATCAGTATTAGTGAAAATGTTATTTTAGGTTAATTTAAAGAAAATAAATATGTTCAAAAACAGCAAGATCTCATATTATACTACATTAGCACTAGAAATACTAAAATTGTCAAGACAATAGCGAATTTTTTATGTGAAAATACAAAAAAATTATGAGTGATAGAATGAACATGTTTTAACCATTGAAAAGGAAAAATATGAGAATGATGGAATCAGACTCCACTGGAGATGTGTAACCAAGAAAATATGTCCGAGTTAAATGAGAACATTAGAAAAGGTGACAATTAAGCAAACGAAAAGATTAAAAAAAAGGAAGAGGAAGGAGAGGAGTGATGGAGGGAATTCTGGAATCCAAAATTATTGTATTGCTAGAAATCACCTTCTTAGTACACTCGACATCAAAAAAGGTAATCAAAGAATGCAATTCCAAAACACATATTTAATTTAATGAACTTTTCAAAGAGAATACTAAATTGTTGAACGCATTAGAATACTGCAAAATTAAGAATACCATCAAAATCATCAAGCTTATCCCAACTATGCGGGGTCATCAATATGTATCATCCTTCTCTACAAATTTTTGTTTAATAAAATTACTAAAGTATAGGGTAATAAAACTATTTTTCCCAGATCAACTCTACATCTCTTTTTTTCTAATCCTTTGGCATTACCTTCATTAATTTGTTTGATTGGCGCATCTTCTAATCTCTACCATGCCAGGTCAAAACCACCAAAAAACTGTTTAGCATCAATGGTTGTTATTTCTATTACCCCTCAACATTAATCATTTTTAAATCCATCATTCCTCGTTTCAACAAATATATCATAGCATTCTCATTTCTATCACACTCCATTTATCTAACCAAAGATAACTCAAAATATGCAGTTCTAACTAAACAATTAAGAATAATAATGCCGCCTCTAAAATAGACGTAGGTCAGTAAGGAAAAACACCTATAACTTATCATACTTTCTTTTCATACTAGCACACCAACTCTCCCTTGGCAAAATATCTCTCTCAATTATCCTAAAAGATCCTATTAGTAAAACTTAAAAGAAAATTAGAAGTCATTTGAAATCGTGTTTATTTTTGTCTTTATTTTAATTAGTTTAGGTTTTGATATGAAAAAAGCATATTGTGTCTTAAAAATATGTTGTTTTTGCTTTTATAAAATATCAAAAAAGTTTATTTATGTGGCATGACGGCGGTCACCGACTAGGCAAGAGCAACGTAGACAGTGATAGCGACAATACATATCAAAATTATTTTGAGTAGTTTTAAAATTAACATGATTTTTTTAATAAAAAATAAAATTAGTTAAAAACAACACCAAACAAATATGTTTTTCCAAATTGATAATAAAAATAAAAATGATCACCCAAGTGAGCCCTCAATTTGCACAATCCCTATGCGCTTAGAGACCATATTTCAGGTGTGAAAAAGTTAATAAATTGGACACCAGACAAACAAGTGTACTTCTATCACTTTAATAGCCAAAGTTTTCAGCTTTTTGCGCTTAAATAAAACCAAAAGAATTCAAGATCATACCACATACAAACTAGAAAACTAACAACAATTAATTCTTTAACACCACATTGCTAACTAAACAAGTTGTACTTTACAACAGGTTGAACTTCAGCAGGGAAAAAACAAATGAGAAGGAATCGCAAAGCGGACCCATAATGGATAGAATATGGTCATTGATGATGATAGTGATGATGACGATGAATCAAAAGTATCTTCAAGGAGAGAGTATTAAGTACAATGCTTTCTTCAGAATGAGAACTAGACAAGTTATCTAACAAAAAGAAAATACAAAGCATACTATCATTAGAGTTCAGATGTACAACAGAATTTGCATGAATTGAACCTTTATATAAGAATTCTGGCAACCCTTTAGTCTTTATGCAGGGTTATGAGCAACTTAAATAAAAACAAACATAAATCAAAATAATGGAGATTTGACATACTGAGAAGCAACAGTAGCAATAGCAGCTCCAGTGATGCCAAGGCCAAAAGAATAGGCAAGCAATGGAAGAAGAATTATTGATGAAATATTGCCAAATCCTGAGATCAGATTAGTAATGAGAAAAAAAAATGTTAGCCTGGAAATAAAACATCAAAATCAAGTTAGAAAAAATTAGATGTCATTAAATTCTTCAGATTCTCAAAGCCACATGTAACGGACAGGTGAGAAACTGGAGGGCCCATGCAAAGAAATTCCTCTAGATCATCTCCCACCAAATTTAGGAACATATTTTAGATCCTCCCTATAGTCATGGTGTGTTCATTTAAAATCATGCTAACATGATTTTGCTCGTGTTGCATCTTTTACTATTTTGTTTATTGACCCAGGTTCTACTTTTAATCGACATGGGGCATTAAGTTTGGAAACTAATTTGATGTAGGATGCTTAGAAGTCTAGAGTTCATTAATTCAATTATGATGATATGCACAAAAAAAAAAAAAACAAAAAAAAAATCAGAATCCGAAAGCTACCAACATTCAACATTAACATAAATCAGTAGCACACACTTCTTTTACCCCGAGCACAAATATAACAATCACCAAATCTAAAGTAACATATATAAAAAGTTTTTGCATGAGTCACACTCCACCAAAATTCATTTATACACGCGCCAACAACTAAACAGGTTAATAGCAAGACCAAATATAGAAGTCGACGAATAGAAAATCAAGGCATAACATCATGACAAGGAGACTTGCCATAAAAAAAAAAGTCATCAAGAATTGCAAAGAACTCAAAAAATTCACATCCAACAACACAAAATTAGTTTGAAAAAATAAAAATTTATTGCACTACTTGAAGTTCAGTTAAAGGGTTGGAGGTGCTCCAGCTGCAAAGAACAGTAGAAAGAATAGTCTTGGATCGATTGGTCACATTAAGCGTCGGTCATCTGATTATCCTGTTATGAGGGTAGATGCTTTAGAATTGATTTTTTGTAAGAAAGGTAGAGCTAGACCTAAGGGACTTGGACAAGTAGTATAAAAAATTTACTTAATCTAATAGAAATGAAAATATGACACACAATAGGATACAATGGAGAAAAAGGATTCATGTAGCCGACCACACTTACTGGCAAAAAGGCTTTGTTGTTGTTGTTGCCATTGTTGAAGTTCAATAAATTTTATATGCCTCACGAGTCTGATGTATAGCTCAAAGAAAAAACTCAAATAATAAGCTTTCATAATCTATTAAGATCTAGTCAAACATAATAGGTTACATGAATTTCAGTACAAGGATAAAGGAAAAGTTTATGATCCGCATGAAGAAACAAGGAAAAGACACAATTGTAAAGTTTCACTCAAGTGTTATAAGTCACAATCTTTAAATATTACTCAAATATTTGATACCATCTTCGTCATCCATGTGCCCACTAAAATTATGATTGATTTGAACTGCCACTAATATCATCAACAAAACTCTCAAAAAGGCAAGTCTCAAAGAGCCGATCGAGAATGTGTTACAAACCAAGATGATTTTCTAGAGAAATTAATGCAAACAAATATTTTATTTCATCAAAACAAAACAACACAACTCAAAAACATAAAGAAGAGAACCTACAATTCGAGAGGTAGGCAGTTTATCCCAAAACCTAACCTTAACACCTGCAATTCTAGAGTTAAGAGATCTCTTCCAAACACTAAACATATTAACCCTATTTATACCCCACAATATTAACTTGTCCTCAAGATGGGAAAAAAGGAAAGTGATGTTGGATCAAGTCGTATGACTCTCATTCGTAAACTGACTTGAGTTTGGCTCTGGCCGTCAGCATTTGATTGAAATAAGTGATGGATCATTAACACTGCATGAGGAATGTATCTAATCAATAGCTTGAAGCATTTGTCTTTACAATGAAGGGTTGGTTGAAATCTGATAACGCCCGCACTGGTACACTTGTTAAGACCCTTAACTTCTCAAAAGTCTAGGTCGCCACCTTCTCCCACTTAAAGTTAACTACTTCAATTTCTCCGCCATCAGCCGTACAATCGAATTATAACCCTTCACGAACTTCTGGTAATATACTGGAAGTCCTAGAAATCCTCCCAACCCCTTCCAGTTCTTAGTTTGTGGTCACTCCAATATAGTTGTCACTTTTGATGGATCCACCGACACCTTGATCTTGCATAACTAGAATCACCACAAAGCCCCCATCTTGTCCCCCCTTGAATACTCTTCGGTGTCAAAATCAGTCCCTTACAAACTCTCCTTCTCTTCTCCACCTCTCTTGTTCCCAAAATTACTCATGTATTCACTCGGAAAGTTGTCGTATCAAAAGGTACTGGCATAGTTGGATGCAGCCCTCTGCCGGTGTCCCACCAACTGTGGTAATCTGTTCTAGAGCAAAATCCTTCAAATAGATCTTCTCCAACTTCGAAGCGCACGTTGTCTCATACGGTTTGTTGTCGCTCGTTCCAAACCACTAGATATCATGCAATTCACTCCATATGATGTCACTTAAATCTGGTCAATCATGTCTGCTTATGTTGGTTCCAGCCTTCTGAATGCGGAGCTATTTCTTCCAAGTGTTGTTGCTCGCATCCGTACCCGACGATACTTGATTCCGCGACAAATAGTTTTGCGTGAAATTTCGTGATCTTCTTCATCATTTCTTCCAGGGCCGTGAATCTCCCCTCCATGGACGAGAATCATCCCTCCATGTAAGAGAGATGCTCCTCCATTTCCGATCTGATTTGGCTCACTTCTTCCTAAAATATTTCCTCTAGAGCCTTTATTTTTTTGGTTAACAATACTCCAGGACGATTTTCGATCATAGAGGCAGAACACTTGTATGTTGTGATCCCATCTTTGCCTGAATCTAAACTGAACCGCGAGGTCGTAAGCCGTGATTTCATGGCTTCCAAAATTGTAAGCCTCGATCCATCCCTAGCTTCCCAGCAAACTCGAATGGTGATTATTTTGAGCGGTTTAGTCACCAACACAATGCCCTGTACACTCTGATCTTGTCGTTGCTTCCCAACTAGCTTGAATCGCGACTATCTCATGAAGTGCGTTCAAGATGGTACGTCATGATCTGTAAAAGGCTCCCAATTCACTCATATCATGATGGTATGGCAAGGGTTCTCATCGATCTGGATTGTATCGCAATCTCTTCACTTCGTAACTAGCTCAGATCATGATGTTTAGTCCTAAGGTGAAACAAAAAATTGTCGTTGGCTTCCCAGTTCGCTAAAATCATGATTGTATGCTTCCCAGTTCGCCAAATTGTGACAGTATAGCGACGTTTGGTCACTAGGGCACGTCACAATACGTTGTGATCTCGTCTTTGGCTTCCCGCGACTCTTGTATGGTTGAGATCCCAATGGATAGGTTTAACACGAAACTCCTATACGATCCCAACGGCTAGGTTTGGCACAAAACTCTTGTATGATTGTGATCCAATTATTGGCTTCTCAACAAGTCTCGACTGTATCGGCGCAAGGATTCACTGCAATCCCGTATTGATTGCTCTATGAACCATTATGATTTTTCACAAAAATTTGGGCAAAAAAATATTTTATTTCATCAAAACAAAACAACACAACATGAGTTTATAAAGATAAGCAACTACAATTTGAGAGGTTGACGATCTCTCTCAAACCCTAAACATATTAGCCCTATTTATACCCCCACAATAATAACTAATAAAAGACTAAATTGCACTTAGGACCCTGTGCAATAAAATGCCACTTGGAGATATCTCTTGGAAATTTGTTCAAGGATGTCTCTCAACATTTCCTCTCAAGATGTCTGTCGGCGTTTAAAAGGGGGAAAGTTGCGTTTGGGGGTCGCCCGTAAGAAGCTGTCGGCAGCCGGGATCGAAATCCCGTCGCCCGCTTCGGAAGGACTTTTTAATTTACATATATATATATAATTTTAGAAAAATATGAAATCAAACTGACCTCATATTTTCCATAGTTTAAATGAAAGAGCACTCAACCTCAAATCCTGTATCTACCCCGAGGGATAAACACAAGACTTGAGGGTGAGG
>JXCR01094714.1:53575-70828 GCA_002079205.1 Phalaenopsis hybrid cultivar
ATTTTATTCGTGCGCGGTGCCGCTACAAAATGGATGTCTTCCCTAGGCAAAATCGACATTCCGGACGCGCCGGCGCAGTCTGTTTCGTCATCAGAGGTCATTCTGATGAATTCATCGATTTGCGTGTCAATTTTCTCGTGTCGAAAATATGGCAATATGGGTGTCCTCCGTGGGCAAAATCGACGTTCCGGACGTGCCGGCGCGGTCCGTTTCGTCATCCGGGGTCGCTCGGACGACGTCGCCGACAGTCAGGTCAAAACGCGTCGAAGTTCAAATTCCACAAAATCTCGACCCGCGATCGATCGTCGCAAGAGGTTTAATTGAGCACTCGGCAGACAACGGTGCAGACAATGCGAATTGCAGCAATCGGACGCGTCGATTCTCTGAATCGCGAAGCTGGTGCGCGCAGGAGTGCGAATCGTGCAGAAGGCCGACCTAAGGCTCGGAAAGGTCCTATAGGAATCCAATTTTGGGTTTCCTCATGTCGGTTTCGTCTTCCAGGAGCTAGAAGTCGATACCACACACGCGAAACTCCAAAAGAGGACGGAAACAGGTCGAACTAAAACGAGGCGGGCACCACCTCTAAGGTTCTAAGAATAGTCGCAGGAAGACCCCTAAGGCTAGATCCTCGAGGTGGGCACCACTTCCAATGTTCTAAGATAGTCGCAGGAAGACCCCTAAGGCTAGATCCTAACTCCTGGAGAAAAACTAGACCTCACGAAAATTGAGGTCAACAATGTCCTCTTAGCATTCTTCTCTTGACAATCCTCCAAGATCATATCTTCTTAAGCAGGCCTCTTTAGCATCATCACAAGCAACAGTATCATAGATCTCACAACTGCGATGCATCATATCATTCAATGAGAGTGAATTTGGTGTGGAGTATCAATGTTAGAGAGAGACCAAAAGTCATATCAGGTATTAACTGCCAAAGTAAGGAGGGCATGTATTGATTGATCCACCTATCACTCTAAAAGAACCTGATACTTCAGAAAGGCCACACCCATTGATTATTTTTTCATTCTCGACTCTCTTCTATGACGCCCGCACTAAAAATTGCTTCTCTACTCCATCGTATAGTCAAAACATATACAGTATCCAAATATCTGGATTCAACATTTGCTTATACAAAAGTGCATGCTATGCTCATTGTCCTTTCATCAAGGCGCTACACAACTACCAGTCACAACACTTCAAGGCGCGGGGGCTATAGAGGATAAAACAGTACTCAAATGAAGGGTGGGTGTCGCTCCTTTCCCTTCTCTCCCCTTCCCCTCTTTCATTCTTAACACCTTCCTAATATAAGTCTTCCAAATCAGAATTTCTGGAAATTTTTATTCCTCTTTCCAAAATCTGAATATCCATTATAATTTTCTTTCCTTTCCTCTCATTTCCTCCCTTTCCTTTATTTCCTTCCTAGCACTTTCCTATTTTAAATCATCCTAAAATCTGAAATTCTGATTGTACTTTATTCTCCTTTTTATTTAAAATCCTTTCTTATTTTAAATACTTTCCTAAAAACTGAAAATCTTGATTATATTTTGTTCTCCTTTCTTATTTTCATTACTTAAAATAAGTCTAACATATTTATAAATAGGGGATGATGTGCTTAGAGTTGGGGGTTTTGTTTTTGATATCTGAATTCAGGTTTTAGCTTCGTATTTACCCTTCGAGGGTTGTATCCCACGTCGAGGTAGTGCTCCGATTGATCCTCGCTCGAGGTAGTGATTGTCTCCAAGGGTCCAAGTTATGCTCTGACTGTAGCTCGACCTCGACGAGACATTTATCTTATCATACGTTCGTTTCTCTGCGGCCATTTTAGAATCCAGCCACTGGAGACCCCTCTTACACTGCTCTCAGCCACCTTCCTACTCTTATATAGCCACAGCCTCTTCCACTACTGTCGACCCTGCTCCTTCCCTTAGGACTCTTTCCAGACGTTGTCTTCCTAGTCAACCACCTACCAACAGCCCTTCCAGCTCCTTCCTGCCCCTGGCCGTCCCTCCCAGCAGCCCGCCAGCCTTGCTGCCCCCTCCAGTTCCTTCCCTGCAGACCACAACCACAGCTGCCCTTGACAACGTCGCTACAACAGTATACCAACGAACTCTCCTTGTAGCTTCCCTGAGGTCCACAACCACTGCTGCCCTTCCAAGCCTCCTCCAACTATGGTTTGACGCCCCTACCCTCGCTGATTTGTTGCCCATCACTTCCACTGTAGCGAGACATCTCTCCGGCCTTCACCGCAACCGCCTGCCTTGCACCACCGCCTGGACTCCCTTCTCGTCAAGTTTTTTGTGTCTTCGTTTGTCGAGTTTTTATTTGTAATCCTATGTTTTATGTTTTTGTTTTAGGTGTTGTATTTTTTTTCTTTTGAGTATTCCTTGTAACCTTGTTTAAGTCATTAATAAAATTGGGTCGTGTGTCGCAATTTAAGTTAACTCCAATATCACTTCAACACTGTAAGGTCAACATCATCATGAAGCTACAAGCCACGGTACTCATAGTTGTTAAACATACTCCATCATCAATACAAATTGGAGGTTATTGCTCATATCTACTCACTCGAGCATTCATACAAGAACAAGTTTCTATCACACCTTCTACGGCCTTGTCAAAGGAACCACTTCTCAAGTCACCTCAAGCTTTTAAGGAGTTCTCCAAGCTTGATGACTCAATGATGACTAAATCTTGTATGAATGCTCATCAAAGTTCGCAAAGCTCATCGAAATTCGCAACTAAATCTTCTTTATGCTCCAAAAGATCAAAGTGTCATTTTCCTTTCTTTTCTTTTCTTCCCACATGATGTAATTGCTCTGCTCAGCACTTTTATCTCAAATGTAACATCATTATATTTCATAATCTTCACTTTTCAGCAGGCTTAAGAAAACTCTTTGAAGACTCTAAAATACCTTTGTTGTACACATACAAATATAGTGCACATTTTCTCTCCATTGTACTGAAAGTAGAAGTAAGATCTCCATACCCAATCATTATAAATCTCCGCTTCACCCTTCTATAGGCTATTTTCTCTCTTATTTCATCTTAAAGTAACTATAACATTATATTTTCTCTCTCTTATCCAAACTCCAAAACATGTGCTCCCTCTTGGTCGTCTCGAGATAGCAATTATTTACTTCTCGCTAGTGAAAGCAAAGGAGCCAAAGAAGCAAGGCATAAATTGCAATAAGGCCACGGATTAAAAAGCTAGTGAGTGTTAGTCACATAGCAATAGAGCCGCAGAAGGAAAAGCCATAGGTAAGTATTCCACATCACTATATCTTTCTTTTAAATCAAGACACAAGCTTGATGTATGCCATAGAATGTTGAGTTCATTCGTCGTTTAGAAACTACCAAAGCAAAAGTTTCAATGAAATGCAAGATAAGAATAACAAGAATGGCATATCCACACAAGCAATTTTAATAAGGAAAATTTGCATACCTAGCACGCAATTCTTATGCATCTACATATCTCACACCTAAACTTTCATATTTACATACACAGAATTTTGGTGCATTAAACATATTCATGAAAAGGGATCTTTCACTTTTAAAAAGTGATAATAATATTATTTTTATGTGATATTAAAGATTTGAGGTGTGCAAATATGCAAGCTTAGGTTTGAGATGTGTACTTACATTAGAATTGTGGGCTATGTATGTAAATGCCCCTTTTAATAAACCGTGTTTCAAATTCATAAGCAATGACTAACATCATACCAAGCATTTAATATAACTGCAAAATCTCATTGGTGACCAAATATTCACGCTTAAAGGGGAAAGACTAATTAAATTGTACGTTTCAAGGAATCAAATAGAAGATAAGAGGTATAAGCATAGCAATTTCACTACGTTGTTAACTTACCGACACAAAACAAAGGAGTTTTCGTATCCTTGAATCCACGGAAGATTCCTTGAATAGCCAGGGAAACAACAACTGCGGGAGCCCCTAAGGCTCTTAGAGAAAGAAACTGCTGGGCTGGGCGATGCATAGGTGAAACCTGTCCAGAATAAACTTGATCAACCATCCACCATGAAAAATGAAAACCACAACAAAGCATTATTTTTTAGGAAGATTTACATACATACCACTCAATTTCTATGTATTTACATATCAAAAACTTTAATTTTTACAAATATACCACCTTACCTATGCATGAAAAAGTGTATTTCACTTTTTAAAAGTTAAAATGATGGTACTTCTGGTGTGATATGAAAGATTTGGGTGGAATAAATGTACAAAGTAAAATTTAGGTGTCAGATAATATGTGAAGACATGAATTGGGTGGTATTTATGTAAATGCCCGAATTTTTATGGAGTAATATTGAAGTCAATTACTTTTCACATAAAAAATTGCTGCTTGCAGAATTCTCAGTGTCTAAAGACCCTCCATAACCATCAGAAATATGGGAAAAGATCTTAAAGTTGAAAGGTGCTAATGAGTTCTGATTAGAAATAGTTACATGGAAGCAAACATAGAAGGGAAAAAAAATTGCATCATAAACACAGAATTTAGTGAGATCAGACGAAAAAAAATCTGTCAACTTACCGGAGATATGCCCATCATATTTAGAAAAGTCCCGGTGCCCATAAACAAAGCTAAAGCTTCAACTGCCCCAATTACAGCAGCTAGCAGCAAGGCCGTTGAGACAGAAGGTAGTTCCAATTTTTCTACAATGTTGTGAGTAGTTTTTTTATTTGCCAAAAAGCCTTCTTGAGAAGCTTTATCTAAAAATACAATGGTCATAATCAGGCATATTTAATTCACATAGGTAGCATGGAGCTTGTTAGTCATCAATTGCCTGACATAAACTGCATACTTGAATTTTTTGAAATTTCTTCGGCAACAAATGAAGTTGTGACACTAAGTAAGGGAATATTGAACAGCTTTGATATGATATTAAAGATTGATACCGATACACCAGCTGCCGCCAACTCCACAGGACCTTCAAACAAAATAGCAAGAAACGATGAGCATCCATGATTCAAAAAAATTAATACAAAATACAATATTTTGCATATTGGAGCTTTTTCCTTCAAGAAAACTCGGGTTTCCCAGCGTATTTACTTTTGCATATTGCACACAAACACACACACACACACACACACACATAGATAGTTTGTAAAACATCTATCACCACCATTAACCTTGACTTAAGGCCTGTTTGGCGCAGTGGAAGGTCTGCGGCGCGTCACTGTGCCACGCCCCCCCGCCCACAGGCTCGTCCTGCATTTGCTATTCCTAGGGTTTTTGCTCCTCTTCTTTTTCTTCGTTCGCCGAAACCTGTGACAAAGGTTTCCCAGCGTTTGCTTCCTTCTTCCTCCAGTATCCTCTGTTCCCCATCTACTCTTGATGGCTTTGCTCTGTTAGGAGTATGGTTTGCACAGAGTTTTTCCTTTTTTGGGATGTTCCCGGTGGCTACAACACTTTATTTGCTTTGTGCTTTGCAACTTCAGTTTGCTTTTAGTCTGTTCGGCTTGTGGATTTGCTATATTCATTTTGATTTTATTGGTATAATTGCATACCTATCACCCCAAAGGATATTTGTGGTTTTCTATACACGGTATCCTTTCGATATTTTAGTGGGAATTTGAGAAATGGATAAAGGTTGGTGTTATATTTATTAATAGCAATGTTTCGGGTGCTACAGATTTTATGAATATTGATTGGGATTTTATTAAAAAATTTGATATTTTGGTAAGAATTTAAAAAGTGGAAGAAAGATGGTGGTGAATTTGTTAACATCAATGTTTCGGGTGTTGTGTATGTTCAGGGTAATATGGATTTGGATTTTATCACAAATTATGATAATTGAGTAAGAATTTGAAAAATGGTGGTGAATTTGTTAACATCAATATTTCAGGTGTTGTGTATTGTTTTCATGAAGAATGAATGAAAAGTGGTACATTTTGCTTAAAAAATAGCAATATTTCGGGTGTTGTGTATATTTTAAAAGATAGATGAAAGATGGTGTTGTGTGATAACAATGCTATGCCTTTTGATTTCATGGATGAATAACTGTATATTTTGCTATGTATATTTCATGGTTACTGTACTTCATAGTTAAGAAGCTCATGTGACATGATGAGCTTTCTCTTGTGTATATTTTGTTTTTACTGTTTCTCTTGTGCTTTCAAATTCTCATGCCACTACTTGTTTAGTGTTGTGTTGGTGAACTGTGGTGTGGAAGTGTTCATGTGTGGTGTGGAGGCGATATGTGTGGTGTGGTGTGGAGGCGGTATGTGTTGATGTGGTGTGTTGTGCAGAGGTGGTCTTGTGTGATGCGGAGTGTAGTGTGGCGGCATGGTGTGGAGTGTAGGGTGGTGGTGTTTGTTGTGTCAAAGGCTAGGTGTTCCGTGGAGTTGGTGGTGTGTGGTGTGGAGGTGATGGCGTGGAGTGTAGGGTGGTGGTGTTTGTTGTGTCAAAGGCTAGGTGTTCCGTGGAGTTGGTGGTGGTGTGTGGATGTGGTATGTAGGTGGTGGTGTGTGGTGTGGATGCAATGTGGAGGTGATGGGTGTGTAGTGTGGAGGTGGTGGCGCGTTGATGTGGTGTGTAGGGTGGTGGTGGTGTGTGGAAGTGTTGTGTCGAGTGATGAGGAGGTGGTGGTGCTTGGTGTGGGGGGCAGTGGTGATAACAATATGACAATGTTACTTTCTTTTTTGAGATGTAATTAATTTGTGGCAAAAATTTATGTTCTTTAACTCTTTTCATGCTAGTAACACAATAGTTAAGACAAAAGAACTCGGTTCATCTACTATGTGGAATAAAGAAGCAAAACTAATTTTTTGCAACCTTTGTGTTAAAGGTGGTGGAATTAAGAAATAGGCCCACAATCTATATAATAAGAACGGCTGGCAAAACATTATGAAAAAAATTCAAGGAAACTACAGAAATGGAATACGATAGAATGCAATTGAAAAACAAGTGGGATCAATTAAAAATAAGGCTAGAAAATTTGAAAAAAATTGAAATGAGGATCCACTGACTTGGGTTGGGATCCGATAAAACAAACAATTGATGCTTTGGAAGAACGGTGGGTTGAGAGATTGGAGGTAAGAACTGATCAAACCTATAGAACATGATTTTTTTTTCTCATATATATCAACACATCTATCAGTACATTCCAGGTGGTGCCAACAGTAAAAAAAAATCAAATTCTGTGGTGCTAGCTCTGAGCTAGAATAGACGTTGAATTGTATTACTTGGTGGATTCGTGGCAACAGATGATCAAGCATAAGACCCTAGTGAGCGAGGGTTTGTAGGCATAGCTGAGAACTTGGATGTCGAACAAACAACTGACTCCAAAGAAGGCCCATGCCCGAACATCAATGAAGTTGAATCCACTAATTGATCAAAGCGTCTGAGGGTTGAGAAAAAGAAAAAAAAAGGCGTTTAATTTTACATCTAGTTGCTCCATGCACCAATGACTTGAGAAATCACAAACAACTTCCATTAAGCAGATTATGATAACGTAAAGATTCTTAATGAAGATGACCCCTAACCTTAAGCACAACTATTTACTTTATTTTCATGACAGCAAGAATGCTTGAATTTCATTATTTCTCCTTGGACTATCTGTATTTGTTTTCCATTAGGAGAATTCGGTTTTTGCCTTGGATAGTTGTTTTTTCTTCGAGACATTGTTAATGCTACTTTGGATGTTTGTTTTTTCATCTTACAATTTGTTATTTGTTTTTACAAGTTTATTTATGATTGTTGCTTGTTTAAAAAATGCTCTAGCAGTAGCCAATTTAGTGATTCTAATATGTGTTACCTAAATTTGGTCAGATAAATATTATTCAATCGACATTGGATACCCCTTAAAAAGAGAGTTTCTAAAATCATTTCTGGATATCAAATATCACATTCTTGATTTTGAAAGATCCAACAATATTGCTCGGCATGAAAGAAATGTTTAATAAGAGATGTTCTTCTTTGTGTGATATCATTGAAAGAGCATTCAGAGTATGGAAGACAAAATGGGTCATACTGCGGGATATGTTGATATATACATTTACTAAGCAAGAGCAAATTGTGGTGTCTAAAATGTTCTCCACAAATATATTCGAAGGCATCCTTTGACATTGACTTCAGCAGGGCTAGCGAAGATCATTCACATGTCCTAACTGAAGCATTTGAATATCACCTAGGGCAATCTTTTTCATATGCAGAAGATGATTTACTTGAGCGTTGCACCGAGGATGTGATAGTTGAAGAGGAAATGATAAAGTTGAGAAAACGGATTACAGAAGTCATCGTTAGTTGCTGAATGAACCTATTGTATTTTTTTTCTACGTTATTTGCAATGGGTGGTGAAAACTTTTACTATTTGTTGTATAGATATTTTATTCAATCATTTATATTTTGAATTTTAATTTTATTTCACTCTTTTGCGTGTATTCTTCCCCACTTGGATGGTCGATGAGGCAACTGTGGATATGATATGTAATATAAATATTTATTGTATGTTTTTTTTTAAATTTTTTGGAGGTCAATGATGAGACATTCAACCTTAAGGGTTCTTCTTGATGGTCTATATGTCGCTAGTGGTTCCAGTTACATGTGAAATCTCATTGAAAGCAACCAAGTTCCTCTCTTTTTTCAGTGTTATTGCTTTTGAGGCTCTTCTGGATAGCTCTAATTTTTGTGATATGCATATGTGACACGTACATAGTTTAAAAGCAACTAAAAACCTTTTTCTTTATAAGGTCTGTTGTCTTCTTGTAGAGACAAATTCGTTGATTTATACTATGTTCTATGAGACCTCACAATTTAATAAAACTTGCATTGATTAATTATAATAATTTTTCGCCAATATTACTTCTAAGGATTTGTGTTTTGTTGTTTTAAAACTTTAGAAATGATGAGCACGAGGACTTTCGGTAACTCCAGAGCATTGTATTGCTACTGTAAACAAAATATACTCAGCTTACTTCGCAACAACCACATAGCTACGGGAGACAATTTTGCAGGTGTCGATGAGAAGAACAGAAAGTTATGACTTCTTTAGGTGGGAAGATGGGTTGGAGAAATCAACTGTCGATAGTGATTGGGCGTGAACAGTTTCCTTGGAGAATGACTTATCTCATGACATAAACCAAGTGCATTTTAAAAATAAATTATCATATTATTAATTGTTAATTGAATAGTTCTTTTTTTTAATTTTGATTATCGCTTTACTCACAGTTTTGCGGCATGCCTGCTTTTCTTTTATAACGTTCAAACTAGGTGTTTGTTTTAAGTATGAAATGTGTTAGTATGAACAGTTATAAGCAACATTATAGTACAGAGGCAGCAAGGTCGATTGTTCAGAAATAACTGCAACATAACTGCTTCAAAACTGCAGAAAAATAAACAGGCAGTGAACTTCTGCGCAGCAGGTTTTTAATAAGCTGCTGTTGCCCCAAATATGCCCTTAACTACTTAGAGTTGGCTTATGAATCTATTACGTCGGTGTCTAGCCTAAGGGCAATTCTGTCTTTTGTGCGCCTAAAAGCCATTTTATCTTTTTTTTATTATTATTATTATTTAGTATAAAAATGACTAATATATTTAGGGTGAGATTATTGTTGTGAGTCTTAGATTTAGGGTTTGGGAGAAGTTTCCTACCTCTCCAATTATAAGAATTGGGAGAGATCGTCTACCTCTCGAATTGTAGGTGTTTATTCTTTATTTTATTTGTTTGTAGTTGTATTGTTTTCTTTGGAAAAATAAAATATTTGTTTTGTCCTAATTTCTACAGAGAAACCTATTAAATTGGTATCATAGCAAGATTATGGAAAGAAACCACCAGATCACTGCATACTAGGTCAGATAGAGAGGGATTCGACTATGGAAAAAGCAAAAGACAGATTTTCGTACCTTTGTCAAGCTGGGAAGAAGCACACATGATCGTGGTAGGAAGCCAACGACAGAATTGACAAAGTTGCAAGGATCGCGACACATTCTCAGCGATACAATTATGATTTGGAACTAGCGCCGTGAGAATCTATTGTACAGGTGTAGTTTGAATACTGTAGAAAGGATCCCATGACCATTCCTGCGATACGATCGAAATAGCTAGAAGCAAACGACTAAATACATTTGTGATTTGAGCTTACAGTCAAGATTCAATTTATTTGTGGAGCATCACGATCCAAGCCGATTTTCCACAAGCTGGTTGGTAAGATTATAGTTGCCCTAATCGTAGAAAAGTCGTGATTCGAGCCAGTTGATTGTGATTGAACCAAGACAAATAGTCCCTATTCAAATTAACTATGGGATCACAGTATACAAGCTCGAAAATGACGGGAAGTAATGGCGGCCAAAAAAATAGTTGATTTGGAAAAGAAATTGAAGGAAGAGATGAGTCAAATCGGATTTGAGAAGGAGAAAAAGTTCTCCACCATAGAAAGGTTTTTTCTCTATAGACAATATGTTGTTTTCTATGGAAAACCCAATTGAGGGTCAATTCGAGCGCTTGGAGGAAATGATGAGGAAACTTATTGAGCTAAGACCTTGTCTACAGTTCATTTTACAAACCCTAACCAGTGATTGACCGGAGAATCCTTCGGTAGGAAAAAAAATCGAACAAGAGAAATATAAGGAGGAAAGCATTCCACATCAAGAACCTCCTTTCATGGCTCCGATTGGGATGGATTAAATATTTTTTATTGAAGTGGTAGGGTTGAAACATGGAGAAGAGATTATACAAGGGATATTGAGAAGCACGAAAAAAAAGAAGAGAAGCAGAGATGTGATATGGCTATAATCAAAGAAGGTAATTTTACCTTGAATATATGGGGGGAATAGCAAAGAGAGAGGAAGCTGGCGTGGAGATGTTGGGGTTAGGAAGTTGAAGATACCGATCTTAGAGGGAGAAGATGTGCATGGGTGGGTGTACCGGGTGATGCAATGTTTCACAAAGAATGGGCTAAATATGGAGGAGAAGCTCATGGCGGCAAGGTTATGTTCGGAGGAAAAAATTTTAGCAAAATTTTAGTGGAGGGAGGCAAGATACCCGATCCACTCATTGGAATTTATGCAATGTTGTTGGAACAGTTATGAGTCATTCGAGAAAGAGAGCTACACGAGCAATTCTTTGAATTGACTCTGGAGACTGTCATGGAATATAGGAAGAGATCTAAACTCTTGTTGGTACTGTTGAGGGGAATTTCTAAAGCAATATTGGAGGAGAATTTCATGAATGGTCTAAAGCCTGACATACGTGTAGCACTTCAGCACCTAAGATCGCGAGACCTGGATGAAACTATGGAATTAGCAAAGTTGGTTGAAGATCATAAGGCAATAAAATTGGCTAATAGGAGCAGCACGTGTGGAGCATCATATCGAACTACTACAACCACGACGATATCAAAAACTCAAATAATTGAAGTTCAAAGAAATGCTTCACGTGACAAAAATCATTGCTCGCGATCGTGAGCGATACTCAAGTGTTTTATAGAGACAGAGATTAAGAGAACTGAGTCAAGGGGTTATGTTTTCAGTGTAATGAGAGTTTGCCCCAAGACACTGTTTCAAGGATCAAACATTAAAGTTCTAATAATGTGTGACGAGGAGAAAGTGTCTTTTGAAAGATGAGTATTGTGACGCCGATGTATAGCCTAAGAGCGATTATGTATTTTGTGTGCCTAAGAGCAATTTAGTCTTTTGTTATTTATTATTTTTTAGTACAAATAGAGAGAGATTTCCTACCTAACAAATTGTAGGATTTGGGAGAGATCGCTTGCCTTTCGAATTGTAGGTGTTTATCTTTTATTTTATATATTCTTGGTTTTATTGCTTGCTTTGGAGAAATAAAATATTTGTTTTGCCCTAATTTCCGCAGAAAATCCTATCAGAATCCTCACTTTTGTTTATTTTTATTGAATGCTTAATAAAATGTTAAAACCATCTTGGAAAAACTTTTCCATAACTTCTACACAAATTACTATCAGTCTGCCCTGCTTGAGCAAATTCTAAAGCCTAACTAGGATATCTATCACATTTCAAATGCTTACAAAGACACAATACATATCAGCTGATTACTTGAACAACAGATGCAAATATATAGATCTTAAAAAAATGCTCCAATTCAACTAACAACAGCTGAAATCATAGTATTTGAATTGGATAAGCAAACAAATTTATTTAAGAATAAGATGCAATTAAGAATAAAGTGCTGGAAGAAAACAAGAAAATGAATCAAAACATCATTGAAAAGAACAAATAATACCTAATCTACCAATAAAGGCTGTCTCTAGAAGTTGTGAAAATGGATCCAGAGTTTGTCCAATAATGGCAGGAAAGGCGAGCCTGGTGAGCTCACTTCTAGCGCTTGTGTGATGCAATTCATGGGAAGGAACTCTAATAAGCTTACTGCATCAAGGGAAGTTCATGTCACAAGCAATAAGAATCATGAAATGTTTCAAGGATGAGGGAAAGAAATATTTACAATGAAGTTTCATTAATCAACTCCTGATGCATTGTCTGGCATACATAGCACACAATTCTTATGTATTTACATATCTCACACCTAAAATTTCATATTTGCACATATAACACTTATCTTTAATATTACGACAAAATAGCTATACCTTTTCATGCATAGGTATAAAACACTAAAGTTCTACATATGTAAATATGAAAGTTTGCACCTGAGACACGTAAATACATAAAATTATGCTATGTATGTAAATTTCCAAAGGAAAAATAAGCGGTATCTATATCACTATCAAACAAATAAAATATGCACTTTTAACAAGCATTAAGTATATATCATACCGAGAAAATCATAATTAATCATTCCTTAATAATTTTAACAACAAAATCAAAAATTGCTGCAATAAGAAAAAGGCACACCAAGATCAAGTATAAGATTCATAAAAGTAGTTATTGATTGCATTAAGAGAAAAAGTTATAACCATAACCAAGACTCATAAACATAAACTCCTTTGGTATCACATGCATGAGGCAAGTTTCCATAAAAGAAAAGAAGTGAAGAATGGATGAAAAGCATTTTAGAAAAATTCTGTTTTACAGTTTTTTATAGCACGAGATAAATTTCCATTGATTAGGAATCTTTTGACAAACAGGGTTTTAACTGTCAATTCTAGTAGTTGAATTACCGAACAGAATACCATTATGAATGTCCTTTTGAGAATTATGGAACAGAATATCATTATGAATGTCATTTTGACACCAGAGACTTCAGGATAAAAAAGGGGCATTTACATACATACCACCCAATTCTTATGTATTTACATATCTCACAACTAAGCTTTCATATTTACACACATAGCACTCAAATCATTAATATCACAGCAAAAATAGCACTATTAACATTTTTAAAAAGTGAAATGCAGCTTTTCATTTATAGGTTTATCACACCAATTTTTATGTAAAAATGAAAGTTTGGGTGTGGGATATGTAAACGCGTACGAAATGTGTTCTGCATGTGTAAATTTCCCAGGCATCATTTGTTTGACAAACCAGTTCCTTGAGTCTATGTGCAGACAATTAAATACCATAATATAAGTGTACGTATTGATGATAACTGCTGCATCTAAACCCCCTCATTAAAAATTATTCTCATAATAAACAAAATTTCACAGAGGACAGCTTTTGTCAAAGAGATTCACCATATTTCTTCTTTTTTGTGTGTGTGTGTATTCTTTGGTTGTGAATTAACATAAACAAATTTGTATGATCTGTAAAATGTAAAATAATGGAAGAAACTCTCAAGACTCTTCATTCTTCTTTACACAAGAGGGAAGATATGCACACATCTCCCAAAGGCGTTACAAAATAAAAATGGAGAGAAAACTAAATAGGGGTCGGTAAACCTTTTGGTAAGCACACGGATTACAATCGAGGGTATAGAAAGACGGATCTAATAGTATAGAGCTTCGATTTGTTTGTCTTATGTTCTTTAATATCTGAGGGTCATAAGTAAACAAATCCAATGGTACAAGCCTTAATCCATGCGCCTTAAGTTCATTGCTATGATTTGAGAAGATATTCAACACTCCCTCAACCCGGATGGTAAAGATCTACCATTCTAAATTTGCTTATGACATTTTTAAATATTGGGCTGAAGAATCTTTTGGTGAATATGTTGGTTGGTTGATTTCCTTTGATAATGCTATGTATCAACACCAGTTTTTTCATCGATGTACAATTTTTGTCCTGGTTGGATTTTCACATACTTGCACTATGTCATCTTGATTTCTCTCAATCCGTTCATAACATATTTTTGTTGTGATAGAAACATAAAAGACGCACTGATTTCCAGTAGCATTATATTCCACAACAATGTCATGATCATAAAATCAATTTCTTCTTAAAGCAACAATTTTGGGTCTTTGGGCTCCGGAGGTAGATCCACAAGGTGTATGATCTTTCCCTTTTTATTTAGAAAACTCTTCATGATTTGGAACTATTTAGGATAATTTTTCTTGTTCAAGTAATGAGATGCTTAAAATACCCGGAGTTCTCTTTTGGTATGATTTTCACCATTAATCATGGTCGATTATTTTGGAGGAGAGTCAAATAACCCAGACATAGTGATTGAAGAAGTACTTGACAATAGGGATAAGGTTGAAAGTAGAAAGCCTGACCTTAAAGAATAAGAACAAAAATTGTAAATGAAAATTCTGACCATAGAGAATAAAAACAATGGTTGAAAGTGGAAACTCTAACGTTAGAGAATAAGAAAAAGTGTTAGAAATAAAACCCTATCCTTAGAGTATAAGAACAAAGATTGGAATTGGAAACTTTAACTATAGAGAATAAGAACAAAGGTTGGAAAAAAACACCATGTGCTTGCTTTGATATTATGTAGAAAATAAAACAATTGAAGAAACTCTCACAAGTCTTCGTTTTTCTTTGTATAAGAGGGGAGATATATATACATCTCCCAAAGACATTATAAAATACTATATAAAAAAAGACTATAAAATAGAAATAAAATAAAAAATGAAGAGAAAAATAAATAGGGGACAACAATCTTGTAGGAAAGCATACGGATTACAATTGGAGGGTCATAGAGAGACAGATCTAATGGTGTTGAGCTGCAATCCATATGTCTTAAGTTCTTTGCTATGCGAGGGTCATAAGCAAACAGATCCAACCAACGGTACAAAGACTTGATCCAAGTATCTTAATTTATTTGTTATGATTGGAGTTGAAATTCAGCATGCTCCTATTCCAACTTTTATGCATAATTCAGGTCTGCTAAATCGGTTTACCTTTGTCTAGGACTAAGAATAGTAACTAGTGGAATTAAGCTATACTTAGATGGGCAGATAAAATAAAACCAGATTAACCTCAATTTGTGTTAATTTCAGCTTATTAACCTGATTGGTGGCTAAATTCATGTTTTTTTGACCGATTTCAGCAAAGTTAACCTGATTTCTTGTTGACTTCAGGTTGTTTGGCCTACTTTTAACCTGAGTGGTTTTTTGCAGTACTGCAGTTCCAGCTTTAAACCATCACAAATCATAAAGCCCTTACAAATTTATTTTATTTTTATCTCGCACAACTATGTGTACACTCAAAATTATGATTGCAACATTTAATATCTCTTGACTAAAGACATAATAAACTCTGAAAGTTTTCATCACTGCAGTGTTAACTAGCATAATTATGCATTGAAACTGAACAACTAAAGCCCAGAATTACAAAATATCAATGTTCAGAAAATGTTACATAAAAATGAGATATGTGAGTGAGCATAGAAATCTCGAATTAGACATGAAAATATATACAGCGACTTACAGAAAAAGCAGCAATAACAAGAACAACAACAAAAATAAAAAAACATGGTGTGAATATGCGATTATGCATTTAAGAAAGTTCAGATGAATGAAGAAAAATGAGCTATTGATTATTNCGGTTGGTTGATTTCCTTTGATATTGGTATGTATCAACACCAGTTTTTTCATCGATGTACAATTTTTGTCCTGGTTGGATTTTTACATACTTGCAATATGTCATCTTGATTTCTTTCTGTCCGTTCATAACATATTTTTGTTGTGATGGAAACATAAAAGACGCATTGATTTCCAGTAGCATTGTATTCCACAACAATGTCATGATCATAAAATCAATTTNCACAATTTTTGTCCTGGTTGGATTTTTACATACTTGCAATATGTCATATTGATTTCTTTCTGTCCGTTCATAACATATTTTTGTTGTGATAGAAACATAAAAGACGCATTGATTTCCAGTAGCATTGTATTCCACAACAATGTCATGATCATAAAATCAATTTCTTCTTAAAGCAACAATTTTGGGTCTTTGGGCTCCGGAGGTAGATCCACGAGGTGTTTGATCTTTCCCTTTTTATTTATAAAACTCTTCATGATTTGGAACTATTTAGGATAATTTTTCTAGTTTAAGTAATGAGATGCTTAAAATACCTGGAGTTCTCTTTTGGTCTGATTTTCACCATTAATCATGGTCGATTATTTTGGAGGAGAGTCAAATAACCCAGACAG
The DNA here is from genome assembly GCA_002079205.1 of Phalaenopsis hybrid cultivar. Classification (NCBI taxonomy): domain Eukaryota; kingdom Viridiplantae; phylum Streptophyta; class Magnoliopsida; order Asparagales; family Orchidaceae; genus Phalaenopsis; species Phalaenopsis hybrid cultivar. The sequence continues at coordinate 70,056 of JXCR01094714.1, forward strand.
TGTGATTGAAGTACTTGACAATAGGGATAAGGTTGAAAGTAGAAACCCTAACCTTAAAGAATAAGAGCAAAGATTGTAAATGAAAATTCTAACATAGAGAATAAAAACAATGGTTGAAAGTGGAAACTCTAACGTCAGAGAATAAGAAAAAGTGTTAGAAATAAAAACTCTATCCTTAGAGTATAAGAACAAAGATTGGAATTGGAAACATTAACTTTAGAGAATAAGAACAAAGGTTGGAAGGAAACACCATGTTCTTGCTTTGATATTATGTAGAAACTAAAACAATGGAAGAAACTCTGACAAGTCTTCGTTTTTCTTTGTATAAGAGGGGAGATATATATACATCTCCCAAAGACATTATAAAATACTATAAAAAAAAGACTATAAAATAGAAATAAAATAAAAAATGAAGAGAAAAATAAGTAGGGGACGAGAATCTTGTAGAAAAGCATACGGATTACAATTGGAGGGTCATAGAGAGACAGATCTAATGGTATTGAGCCCCAATCCATATGTCTTAAGTTCTTTGCTATGCGAGGGTCATAAGTAAACAGATCCAACGGTACAAAGACTTGATCCAAGTATCTTAATTTATTTGTTATGATTGGAGTTGAAATTCAGCATGATCCTATTCCAACTTTTATGCATAATTCAGGTCTGCTAAATCGGTTTACCTTTGTCTAGGACTAATAATAGTAACTAGTGGAATTAAGCTATACTTAGATGGGCAGATAAAATAAAACCAGATTAACCTCAATTTGTGTTAATTT
>JXCR01094715.1:4816-34561 GCA_002079205.1 Phalaenopsis hybrid cultivar
TTTGATATTTACTTCACAAAATTCATCTTTCAAATTGACTAGTAAACTGAATCAATAAATAAAAAAATAATAAAGACATCCCTTACCAATCCTAGCTATCTCGTTCACTTTGAAAAGAACTCTTATTTAAATCAAAGAACAACACCTGCATTGCTCTTAGTCAGCCAAAGTTGCTGAAGACTATTTATGCCTCCAAGGTTTGTCATGCTTCATTTAATTAGAATGCACCAATAAGTTAAATTACATAACAAGACCATTGCATGGTCTCTGAAGTTGGATAGAAGTATCAAAGAATTAAGCACAATATGTTTAGCACCTCTTGACACACTTAGCATGAATAAATACAGAATCAAGGTTAATAAAGCCAACCCAGAATGATGAGATGAGCGTTATAATGATGAAAATGAACAAGAACCCAATATACTAAAGCTTGAGATATCTATAATAATAAATTTATAAAACAGAAAAAATTGTAACCCGCAGAACAAATAGCCACGATAAGCATAACCCTCCATGACATTCCAATAATCACTGCAAAGCAAGTGATATTATGAATTTTTAAAACATCCAACAAATTCATAAACCAACACAAGGAGAAATCAACCCTTAAACTACAGTTCTCCACTAAAGAAAGTATATTCCGAGAACTATGTAGGAAAGGACGAAAGTGCATGCTCATATACCCACATTGACAATTGTTACACACCAAAAGTTGGGATTTTTCTCTCTCCAAAGGCCAATAATAAGGAAAACTAAAAAAAACCCTTAAATCTTTCATCCTAGTCGTTGCATAGCAGAGTTGTATGTTAGGGGAAACCATAGCATGATACAATAACTCACGATAACGCTCGGTAAGGCAATGCCAAAAAGAAAACGGCATGAAACCGTCCAACAAACGCTAAGAACCTTTTTCTCCCACTTAAAGATAAATGGCTTACAAAAAGGGAATAGGTTGGAGCAAAAACAAACTAAAATGGGAAAAATAAACGACAGAAATCACCAGCATTGTCAGAGAAAAGAGAAACATAGAAGCCTACTAACCTGAAAAAATTGATTCCATGGCAAAAGGGTCTTCTCCCGAGGAGGAGAAAAGGCGCCTGCTTTCCTAAGCAAAAGGCTCCATGAAATAGAGCAGAAAGGGGAGGAACTTCAACCGGTAAAGATACGAAGGGAAGAGGAGGAGAAAAGAGAAAGAGAAGACTGAAGGGTTCAGTGCGGGAGTAATGGCAGAGTAATGAGCGAAAGAGAGAGGAGAAAAGCGAAGTTGGGATACTGCAAATTATATTATAGTTTACCAAAAATGGAAAAGCATGCCTTCGGCGCTGCTGACGGAGAGGAGTGGTTGGTGCGTCCTGCGAGCCACACAAACAGGAGAGAGAATAGAGAGAGAAACCGAGCCTATTGCTTTTTTCCAAGGGGAAATATATCGCGCTAATCGTCATGCAAAGCAACGCACTAACATCTGCTCTACACCGCATGCTAAAGAAAATTGGAGTGTGCGCTTTACTGTGATTTATTAAACGGTTTCATTTAAAACCGCCGGTCTGGTACAGTGGCAATTAAATATTAAAATTTCATTTAATAGAAAATTGTTTGATGTGACGGATACAGATAATTTGTGATGATGACAAAATGTTTACTAATATAATTTTTATGATCTTATAGGACAAATAATGAAAATATTAGAGGATAGGTATTTCTAAAAAAAAAAATTATTGCCAAAATGAAAATACCTAAAAGGATCATCTGCAAATGACGCCATAATAAATGCTAGATCATGACTAAATCAAAATGAATAAAAGAAAATATTTGATTGGATATGCAGAAATACATTGTTACTATGGAACAACAATGGACACATGTAGATGGCCCTGGAACAGGCAAGCTCAGTGGTTGCGAGGCAACTTGGAAGATGACAAGGATGCTAACAAATGATGCGAGCAAGCTATTTTTATTAACTTGGGGGACTGATCTTCTTGCCTGAGTAGATGATCATCTAGCACGAACAAGTCATTCACATACCACACAGTTCTTATGTATTTGCATATCCAATATCTATACTGTTAAACCCAAAAATGTTCGGGAATCATACCCAAAGAATAGAGCACGTAGGATAAGTAAATAAACAGTATAACACAAGACAGTTTTTTTTCATGAAAGGATTCCCTATTTATAGGCATGGGAGGTACCCTACGTAAAAAATTATCTTTATGCCCTCTTCCTATGCAAAAAAAACTCAGAGGTACTAAGATAATTTACATGATACATTACACAAATGAACTTTTTACTGATGGGGTGACCACTCACTTGCTCGGTTTGCTTTCATTCATTCGTCTCTTAGTCGAATGAACCACATGATCACAGTATGTGGTCTTCTTGTCCAGCTTCACCGATTTTCCCATTGCAGTTCCTTGGTTTGCTTTTCCCCTCTCGATGAATATTATTTGCTCGACTGGTTCTGCGGATGTTCTTTGTTTGATTTTGAGGTTAGTCTTCTCATCATATAGTCGGGCGGCCCATTGGTATATTGTGACGACCTTCGGGTTTGAGTGTTGCCTTTCCGAAAGATCTGATTTGACTCCCCAAACCGGCTCTGACACATCTTAGTTATGGTTCCACCTCATTTTTGTGTTTCATATTCTTGTGTGACGATTTGTACCACCTTGACTTGGCCATACACATATAGTTTCCAAACTTTATTATTTTTTGAATGACAACTATTATGAATACAATAAAGTTAATCACTTCATTAATTTCAGTTTTAATCAGGATTTAATAATTATTTTTTTAAGATTTTGGTGTGCTGTCATTCTATAAATAGCTTTTTTTAGTTGTCATGACGGGCATTTCTCCTTTGTCTTGAGTATGGATTATTCTTCATGTGGATGCTCTGATGGCAAGTGAAAAGAAAGGGCATCTGAGCGGTCCTTTTGATGATGTCTGAATGAATGCCTTCAGACTGACTGTTGAGAAGATTCGTCCTTCACTTGATCCTTCTGAGGGTCATCGTGCTCTTGCCAGTTCGACCGACGAACGAGAAAAATGGCCTGAGGGCATCAGCCTGCGAAAAAAATGAGAATAAAGCAGATAACCTCTAAAAAGTGATCTTCGGGTGGACACGATGATGAGGATGATTCATTGGACAATATTCCCCTAGTGCGTTGGAAGAACAGTAAGAGTTTATGTGTTCCTCCTGCAACGGATCAAGACATCCAATCTGAGCGGTTGGTGGCGACACTCAGAGGGCTTCTAGAAGTGTGTTGTCTACAGGTGATGGTGCTACCAATTCTTCTCAAGCTAGGAGAGCTGGGACTTTCCTTCAGCGCCTAATGGGAGTTCCTCATTTTTGCTCTGGTCTGAAGGGGATCAACTCCTTGGAAGAAGTGTGATTTTTTATTTATTTGTGAAGACCTGTCATTTTGCTTTCTATGACCTTATCATTTTATATTTTTAAATTCTTTTTTATTTCTTTTTTTACAGCAAATTGTATTCCTATTTTTGACTCTTCGGAGGTTGTTGGTGGTCAGACGTCGCTCTCTTTGAAAGTTGATCAGACGGCGTTTGAGCGAGAGTTGATCAACTCGAAGATCCATCGTATGGAAGAGACAACGGGTTTTTTTGCTCGTCTGGCTGAAGTGAATCGTCCTAGTAATTATCACAATCATGTAGTCCTGGTAATGACATCAGAAACTTGATCCGCTCCCTTGCAAATTAATTGAGTTCTTAAAATTAAGTAATATTACTCACTGGGATTTTACACGTAAGTATACGTATCATTTCAGAGATATAGGGCTCTTTTGAATCTGGATTGTTGATCCCACAGGGAAGGAGGTAACGTGTCCTTAGAGCGAAGTTTTAGTCTACTAGGCTAAGGTCTTAGTTTGGAATGCAAAATAAAATAGTTTTTCTCACAATTATTCCTAAACTACAACACTAAGTCTAAAGCCAAACCTAACTATATCAATTAGTTTGGTGAATTTCAAGATATGAAAGCTACCTTTCTTTTGTGATTGCCTAAGTGGATTGTAGGATCAAATACCAAGAATTGCTAATATGACTAGCGACAAATAGGAGCATATATCTTTTTAACCCTCTTCTGAGTGTGTAAAAAAGTTTGGTTTAACTCGGTAAGTGTTTTTGTTTGTTAGCCTAGAAACCCCCAAGTTATACCCATCAGAACCTATATCCCTATCTATTTGCATTTCACTATCGACTACTTCTCCTTCACCCACTAGTTCAATGTGATTTCCCTAGTTGTTCACGTCATAGAGCTTCTAAATTATTATGGGTTCATAACAAATTTTAACAATTTATATGATCTGTACAAAAAGTAAATGAAGAATAGATGGAAAGATCATCACATTACTATTGGAATCCAATTCTAAATCATTCATCACAATCTAATTTCCTACATATTCATTATAAGAGAAAAGTAAAAGAAATCTTCCACAAAGCATGAGGATTATAATAGAAATCATCATCATTTAACCAAAAAAATACTCTAAATATAGGTTTGCAACAAGTAAAACAAATGGAAAAATGATACTTAGCTTTTCCCCTCTGAAAAGAGTTGAAAAGTTCCTCCAACAATGTCTCCAAATCCTCTCAACAATGTTATAATGCTTCCCTTTCATATTTCTATCTAAACCCCTCACCAATCTCTCAAGAAAAGTGAAAATTAACAACCCTTAGATCTTCCTAGGACTCCATGGCTTCATTCTATTTCTCCTCTTACTTTATAATGCTTTGGCTCTTCTCCAAATCTCTTTTTGAACTACTTAAAACCACCACATAACTCTCTAAGTTGTGGTGAAGCAAGTGCAAAAATATGTTCATGCCTCGACACCCAGAAGTTGGCAACCTATGCACCGGCCTCTCGGGTTGTTGCGCTAGTTATGACACCTAGGAGTTAATAAGTTGGCACTAAAGTGCATGGATTGAGCACCTTGACACCAGTCTAGTGCCTAGGAGCCAAGCTTACTAGTTCTAATATGATCTATTCAGCCTCTTTTTGCTGCTTTTTAGCTATGTTTCACTCCATGTGTCCTACCTGTTATACCTGTAAGAAAAATATAAGAATAACTGATATCGTGCACATCTATGTTGATAATATAAATTTATGTGTTTATAGTGGCTACCCTTAGTGATGTAGGTATTACTAATTTTAATACATCAAGTTATGATTTTTTAAAGTTCCTGAATTTATTAGAATAAAAACGGCCCTATTTTTCTACTTATCGACATGGCGCCAACTCATCCTCGGCATCTCCAAAACTCTCAGTGTCGCTCTACCACTGGATGCTGCCTTCCAAGTCAACAGCCAAGTGTCCCGCCTTTACCACCTCATCTTCTCGCTCAGCTTCATTTGGAGCGTTCATTCGATAAACGGTAAAATGGACGGCATCCGCTCATCATCCTAATCAAACTCAACTTCAGAATTGTCCAACTTCTAGACCTAAGATCTCACTCTATACTTAACTATATCACATGGGTTTTGTTCCTGCACCTTCATCTATGCCGGACAAATCTATCTATACGGTCACATGCGTATGAAATATACATGTATTTCATAATTGATGAAATCAAGCAAAAAATAAGGGATTTTTGAGTTTTAACTTTGCCCAAGGGGTAAGGCCTCAATAGGGTGATTGTTGAAGCTTCCTTGGAGTCCCACGAACGTGCTCGAAGAGTCACCTTCCTCTGATATAAAGTCTAGGTATGAGTTCGATCAACAGGTGGTCCGACCATGGTCTAGGTCTGGTGCAGAGAGTCTGATCCCGACTTTTTATATAAATGTAAAATGTGATCTATGTGATTATATGTTTAATTTTCTTAATAGTTATTCTTAATTTGCAACAAAGTCAAAAACTTGATAAAAAAAAATCTAGGTAAATTTTTCACTATGAAATAAATAATAATACAATTATAATATTTAAATATGGGATACTACGCAAGTATATGTATCGTTATCAAGTAATATGTCTTTTTTATTAAGCCCCGAATATCGAAACCACAGGGAGATTAGCAATATGCACTTAAAAAACTAGAAAGTTTAGAAATTTTAGATGACAAAAATCTACTTAACAAAATATTCTTACTTAAACTTAAGATGCTAAAATAGGAATGCAAATTTGGTTCTTTTTGTAATTTGTGGTTTATGAAAATAAAATAAGCAACTAATTAACTTAACTAAATATTTGCAAGATGAAGGCATTATAAGTAAAATAATTTTTTCCTTATCATGAATCAGTAATAAGTAGAGAAATTCTGTTGTGAAAGTATTCTAAATGTGTTGTGCCAAATAAGAGCAATAATATTCTTTGCCCTTACTAGAGATGCTATAAAGAACGTTGGATAATCTATATTTGAATAGTCTTGAAGACCAGTTAAGTAGGGAAGATACTAGCTCTCACTCTAGAGTTCCCTCTTCTCCCTTCACTTGTGGGCTACCATCTCGTATCAAAACCTAAAACTATAAATCAATTTGGGGGTTTTAGTGTGTCACTCTAATGTCCTCTTATTCTACACCCTTGAAAAGTTTATTTTCCTTTTTATTTGCACTCAATCCCATGAACTGCATTCTCATCCATGAAATCAATTTGTGATTCTAAACCATTTGTTGACTGAGACAATACAATATCGGATCTTACATGTTCTCACAACAGGTATTAACATATTAATTGGCAAATCAAGAAATAAATGAAGTCCAAGGTTTCAAATCATCACAACTTCTTCCAACATTGAAGCCTAATACTTCACATAACTTCCTTTCAACACTTAATTACTAATCATTTTAAGGAAAAATATAAAGAAAACTACTCAAAATTCATGGAGTAAACACACCCACATGAGTTTAAAAGTAAAAATCATGCACACAAACAAGATATTTAAATTAAAACCAAGTATAGTCACAAAGATGAACACTTATCTCAAATCCTCTCCACCAAATGTCTTAAAGTTCCTTTGAATTCTCTTCCTTCACTCACAATACAAACTAAGCACTCATAATAAAATAAAAGAAAGTGGTCGGCGATAGTGACTTGGATGGATGATGGCTGTAAAATCTGATGGGTGGCAGGGCCTCTGGCTTGATGATCCAAGTCTTCTTTAATAAAAATCTAAAATGTGTCTTGGTGTCCCTTCAAAATGTGTCTCCATTCAACGAATCTTCTAAAATTTACCTCCTGAAAATACAATTGAATGAATTTTTGTGTCCAAGGAATATTTCTCACTTTTTAACCAAGGGTTGCTTCAAACACATCTTCAAAAATTTATCTAAATTTAATGAATCATCAAATAATTATTTCTGACACTTAAGCGTGGGGTACCTGGCACTTAGGCGCGAGCCTCTGGTGCTTAGATGTCAGACCTAGGCGCTTAGGCACCCAGTTCATATTTGCATCTTTCTTCATTTTCACTACAAAATTGACCCTTTTTCACTCATTTTAGCATTTTTCATTCATTTGATTGCACCTGAAAAAAAAACATAAACACCTTTCATTAAAACGTAATATCTTAAAAACAGGTATAAAATTGTGTATAAAAATACTATATATTTTAGGTGTATCAAAATCCCCCAAACTTAAAATGTTACTTGTTCTCCTTTCAATCTTTAAAAACCAACATAAGTAGATGGTGTATATGAGTTTCTTTAGGAGTTACCCAAATTTTGAATTGTCTAATTTAGAAAAAATATTAGTAATGAGACCAACTTAGAGTTTAAAAATTTTTAATGTTAAGAAATATGATAATATGAGTTTCTATCTATTTTAGAAATACTATAGATTCTTCAAAAATAGAGTTTAGGTATTTTATTTTCTCTACTTACAAATTTTTATTGAGCATAAATTTACTTACTATATTATATCTTTAAGCTTAAGAGTTTCTCAATTCTTATTCTTTAAAAAGATCATATGTGGAACCAATTTTTAATTAGACACTAATCCTCAAGCTTCTCCTCCCATTTACAACTTTTCTTTTCTTTTTCATTTTATTTTTATTTTCTTTTACTTTTTCTTTTTCAGGCAAGGATTACTTTATCTGGATAGGCCTTTAATGATTTTGAATCTCACTCTTCCTTTTCTAAAGCAAAGAGTTGATATTTTTCCTTCACTTAAAAACATAATAATAGTTTTGAAAATTAATTTTAATAAAAAAAACTTTAAGTTTTGAAAATAAAAATCTAAATCTTCTAAGTTTTTCAAAAATACAATTTTTTCTACTATAGATAATTACACTATATTTAGCATTTTCTATACTAAAAATTTTTAATTTTAAGTTTTTCGTCATTACTATAAATTTTAACTAAGTTCTCTTACTCGTTTCTAGATTAAAATCTTACTTCCCTAATATAACTTCATATACATAATCATTTTTTTCAAATCAAAATCAAATTTATTTGTAATACATTTGAGAACAAAAAAATTTATAAGTTCTTGAGAAAATTTTTCATCCCTCCCCCAAACTTTAATTTTTAATAAAAATAAAACATTTTAGCATCATATAAATATTGGCAAGAATAAAAACTAAAAATAACATGCTTGCAGGAATTTTCATATCCTAAATATGCAAGTATAAAAATTAAAACAAGAGTAAAATTTTTAAATTGATCAAATTTTTATTTTCTTAACATATAGAGATTCATCAAACTTCTATGTAGTGGAGTATAACATAAAAGCAAACAAACATAGATGACTGCAACATAAAGAAAAATAGTTGGTAGTGAATTGAAAATTTTAAACTTGCAGCTTATAAAAGTAAAAAGTTTGCTAGACTCTAGAACTTCCTAAGATCCAAAATTAAGTTTAGCACAGACTAATTAAACACATTAAACAATACAATTATCACAATTACTATCACTAAACATAATAACTACTCATAAAACACAAATGCATCACACTAGGTGTACGAAACAAAACATAGCAATCTCAACGATAACATCTAAAAACAAAACACAAAGTACAAAATAAATGCACTAACAACAATTCATAACAACACATACACTAAAAACATAAAACAAAACTGAAGATCCAAACTAATCTTTATTCTCCTCTTCATCACTATCATCACTATATCAAACAGTTGTAGGCTCATATGGTGGATATCTTACCTCTCATAAGTTTTCCATAACTAAGTTGAATTCACCATCATATTCAATACATCTCTTCATCTACCCATCCATATGCTCAGCAAAATTTTTTAAGTTTGATACCATTTCATTGGTATAAATGACATTATTCAAAATCTTCTATAATAACTAAGACTGAGAATCATGATGTAAAAGCTCATGATGTAGAAGCATGCGAAGTAGAAGCTTGTGACGTTGAAGCAGCAGAACTACTAGAGAATCCTCCTCTCCAGCCAAAAATAGAATGATGTGAATAAGGCTTCATATTCACACTAGTAATGGGTTTCAGTAGCTGTAAGATCTCCTCCAGCTGCCAAATCTAACTCTAGCCTGCTCGCATAAAGAAAAAATCAAGGATGCAAATCCCAAACTGCAGTAGTAGCAGCAACAACAGAACTGGTAATAACTCCATAAATCAAAGCTCCAATATAAATAGACTTGAACTGTTGAATGCAATAGTTCAAGGTTGCTCGAGCTTGAGTCACTTAACTCAAATGATTTGTAGGTAGCAGATGAGTAGAAATAAAATAATGTCATGCCTTTGCAGTGTCATCCAAATTTGAAGCAGAAAAGTTCACCCTTCTTTCATTTCTGATCTTCCAAAGCCCTCTTCCAACAGTCAAAGCTGAAATAATCTCATCTAGCTCCTCCTCAGTAGGATAATAGTTTGAATAAAAACACAAAGTACTCAGGGAAAAATGATAAAACCGATTAATTACCTCAGAAGAAAAAGGTATTGTCTTCCCCCTTACCATGACTCCTTCTTCATCAGCATCAGGGAGATTTGCATAGAACTCCTACACAACAGAAATCACTACGACAATAGAAAAATAATAGAACTGCTCCCACTGGCGGCAAACAATCAAACTCCCCCTCCTGGACTTTTAAAACATCACACAGGAATCAACTTTCTCGACTGCAGTGCATCACTGTATCGATCATGAGCTCTCGAGCTGACAAATTTGTTTAAGTTGAATGGAGCCTTCCCCTTACTCCTCTTCATTCTTGGTGCCATTTCTAAAAAAAATGTATAAAATTCAAAATAAATTCCAAATTCAACTCCAACTCACTAAATTAAACTCCTAAAAGTTTAAACTAACAAATCCATGCGTTTTCTATAGATTTTTTTGCAAATTTTCACCATAAATAGCAATTTTCTAGTAGCTCATAAATGTGCTCAAAATACATGATGAAAATAAAAAAAAATTGCATAGAAGTGAAGCTCTTACTTTAAGGATATCAAATCTAACATTTTTGTTCCAATTCACCAAAAAAATCTTCAAAATATGGTAAGCCCTAGCTCCAAAATCATGAAAACCTGAGGAAGAAGGCGAAGCGAATGTGCATTAATTTAGTTTTTTAGACTGATTTTTCACATAAAATCATTCACGAACTGGCACTTAAGCGTGAATTGTTCAACGCTTAGGCGCGTGTCTCTCAGTTTAGGCATTGCTTAAGGGCGGGTCTTGGCGCTTAGGCGCCAATGCACAAATTTTGATTTTTTCGATCTAAGTAAAATGCACATAAGCCTAAGTCCACCGACCCTAAATGGCCTCAAAACACTTTAGATACTATTTACTTCCCTCTTAACTCTCCTCTTACTCAAGATTCACCAATCTTAACTAATTTGATTCAATACACGGTAACATGAAATTTCACACAAACAAACCACTTATATTCATTCACGAACAATTATAAATGTTTTAAAACAATAGATTCTCCATCCAAAAAGTCTCGGATGAGAAGATTCCTAACATAAACACTAGACAACCATAACATTAAAACACACTAAAAACACTTAACATTAAACAAACACTAAACACTTAACATTAAACAAACATTAAATACATAAACTATAAATCACAAACTTAATTCCATTCCGTAGTAGATGGAACAAATTATGGCCTCTCATTAGTCTCTCCTTCAGCATTTAGAATGTATATCTGAAAGAACAAAGGATGATTAATAACTCTAGTTGAATCTTCTTTAATCCACTTGTTCTTCAAATACATAGCCTTGTTCGCTTCTTCTATAAAATTGGTATGGCTAAACTGCATCTTAAGTTGTCAACCCATATGATCCAGATGCAAGTTAACTTCCATCACTTTTGCTTCAATTGAAGTCATTTTAACCTCAATCTTAATGATATTCTTAGCTATTCCTTTGATACTAACGGTGAGGAAACTATTATATAACTCTTGCGAACTCTGACTAATAAACTTCTTTCTCATTTCCTCCTCCTTCTTCTTCAAATCACTCTCCCAAGATGACATCTTTCCAAAACTCACTCTTTTTCACTTAGGATTTAGGGTTAAAATTGAATTGTCGTAAAAAACCATACATAACCCTTCAATTTATAGGTTCCAAACTCTTCCTATAACTTCTAGGCACATCCTAGAACTGTCTCCCATGTCCAAGCTAACCAATCCTCTGTTAAAACTTCTAGAAACCCAATTTAACACATATTTTTAACTGCCACACTTAAGCACCGGATCTTGGCGCTTAAGCACTAGTGCTCAATTTTGCACAGGTCAACTTAACATCCCAATACTCATTCTAACATGTCTAATTCATCTTTAAAGGTCTTAGAATAATCACTGACTTAATATATAATAAAAAATACAACCAATTTTTTTTAAATCACACACAACATCACAACAATAAAAATAAACACATTGATAATTATGGTTTGCCTCCCACAAAGCATTTGGTTTAGCATCGTTAGGTCGACTTAACCATTACTTATTCTAGTTAACCCAACATCAAAAAATCATTTAATTTAAGTTGATCACCTAAAAAATAGGATTTCAGCCTGGGACCATGCACTTTGATTATTTTATCAGTTTTAGGATCTTTGGTATCCACAGCTCCATAGGGATAAACTTTCATCACAACAAATGGGCCCATCCACCTGGACTTAAGTTTTCCTAGAAATAATATTAACCTTACATTCTAAAGCAAAGCTTGTTGCCCTGGCTAAAAATTTTAGTAAGAATAATCCGATCATGCCACAACTTCATCTTCCCTTTGTAAATCTTAGCACTTTCATAAGATTCATTCCTTATCTCTTCAAGCTCATTTAATTGCATTGCATCCTTCAAATTTTAATTAAACTCTTTAAGTGTCCAATATGCTTTATGCTCAAGTTCAACTGGTAAGTGACATGCTTTCCCAAATATTAGCCTGTATGGGGACATCCCTATATGAGTTATGTATGCAGTCCTATAAGCCCGCAAAGCATAGTCAAGTTTATCTAACCAATCTATTTTGGTTGGATTTATAAATTTTTCCAGTATTCTTTTGATTTCAGGATTGGATAATTCAGCCAAACCACTTGTCTGAGGATGATAAGAAGTAACAATTCTATAATTTATATGATATTTTCTTAATAATTTCTCTTTTATTATATTTCTGAAATGACTTCCTGCATAAGTTATGATTACTCTCGGCAGTCCGAATCTGTAAAATATATTCATTCTTAAAAATTTTACAACAATTTGAGCATCACATTGAGGTAAAACAATAGTTTCTATCCATTTAGATACATAGTTTACTATTAACAATATATATAAATTTCTCAAAAGATGGTATAAATGGTCCCATGAAATTTAATCCCCAAACATCAAATATCTCAACTTCTAACTCATAATTGTGGGGTATCTCATTCCTCCTAAAAATATTGGCTACTCGCTGACATCGATCACAAGTTTTGATATAAACATTAACATATCTAAAGATTGTAGGACAATAAAATATAGACTATAAATTTTTGTATGTTGTTTTTATCAACAACAAAATGTCCCTCAAAATTAGAATTATGACTTTTTTGGATAATTTCATATGTTTCTTCTAGAGGCACACATCTTTGAATAATTAGATCATTTCATTGTTTCTATAAAAATGGGTCATCCCAAAAATAAGTCTTAGTTTTAGATAAGATTTCCTCTTATGTTGGTATGTCATTTCATAGGGTATAATAACACTAACAATGAAATTCACAATGTCGGCATACCATGGAACACACCACTCATTAACATTGAACAATTTTTCATCTAGAAAATGTTGATTAATCTACTTTTCAAAACTGAGTGATTTTTCTAATTCAAGTTTGAACAAATGATCAGCAATTTGATTCTCAACACCCCTTCTATCTACTATTTCAAATTCAAATTCTTGTAAAAGAAGAACCCATCTTATCAATCTTGGTTTTGCATCCTTCTTTTTCATTAAATACTTAATAGCTGAATGATCTGTATGCACTCTACATTTAGTTCCAATTAGGTATTATCTAAATTTATCAAAAGCATATACTATTGCTAATAACTCTTTCTCAGTTGTGGTATAATTATTTTGATCTTCAATAAGAGTTATATTAGCATAGTAGATAACTTTGAAAATCTTATCATATTTTTCTCCTAAAACAACTCCAATAGAATAATCACTAGCATCACACATCGATTCAAAATGTTTTTCTCAATCTGGTGAAATAATAATTGGTTTAGTGACTAATTTTTCTTTTAATAATTCAAAAGCTTTTAGGCATTCTTTATCAAAATTAAAAATCGCATCTTTTTCAAGTAAATGACATAAATGCTTAGCAATTTTTGAAAAGTTTTAATATATCGCTTGTAGAACCCAACATGTCCTAAAAAACACCTAATTTTCTTCACACTTGTTGGGTTAGATAAATTAGTGATTACTTGAATTTTTGCAGGGTCTACTCTTATAACATTTTCTAAAATTTGATGTCCCAAAACTATTCCTCTTCCTACCATAAATTGACATTTTTCCTAATTAAGGACTAAATTTGTTTCTTCACAGAGCTTAAGAACTTTTGATAGATGTTCTAAACATGATTCAAATGAAGTTCCAAACACTGAAAAATCATCCATAAAAACTTCAATCCCTTTTTCAATTAAATCACAAAAAATAGTCATCATGCATCTTTGAAATGTACCAGATGTATTACATAAACCAAAGGGCATTCTTCTAAAAGCAAATGTATCATAAGGACTGGTAAAAGTTATTTTCTCTTGATCTTCAGAAGCTATTTATATTTGGTGATAACCAATATATCCATCAAAAAAATAGAAGTATTTATGCCCAGCTAGTCTGTCCAACATTTGATCTAGAAATTGTAGTGGGAAATGATCTTTCCTAGTGATGAGATTTTATTTTCTATAATCAATGCATATTTGTCATCCTGTGACTTGTCTTGTTAGTATTAACTCATTATGTTCATTCAAAGTCACAATCACTTATCTCTTTGGAACACAATGAATTAGACTAACCCATGAACTATCTGAAATAGGGTAGATAATTTCAACATCTAACAACTTTAGAATTTCATTCTTAACAACTTCTTTCATAATATGATTCAATCTCATAAGAGGATCAACCATGGGTTTACAGTTTTCATCCATATGAATTCTATGCATACAAATTGAAGGACCAATTCATTTTATATTAGCAATTGTCCATCCAAAGGCTTTCTTAAAACTCTTTAAAGTTTTCATTAAACTCTCTTCTTCTTCTGTAGTTAATTTTGAGGAAATCATAATAGGTAATATTGAGGAATCACCTAAAAAGACATACTTCAAATGTTCAGGAAGCAACTTTAACTCAAGATCATGAGGTTTTTCAATTGATGGAAAAAAAGATGTATCTTTTTATGTCGTGTCCAAAACTTCAAAACTTTCTCAAACATAATTTAAATCTTCCTTATATAAATCTTCATATTGATCTAATTCCTCTTCTTGTTCGTGTTTCAACATAATGGTATAAGGTTGATGCTTGCTCCTAAATTACATACAACTTTCCATAAAATCTGTCTCCTATTTCACAAGGAATTTTAAGGTTACCAGGATCTTTAAGCTTTTCATGAATCTTTTTCTGAATTATAGCACTGCACTCCTCACTAAGTGCAACTGCTTCGTTATCTTCAAATTTTCTTGTCATGTTAAAAATATCCTTCATAACTTTACATAGCTTAGCATTTGTTTTAAAGCTTCAGCAAATGAAATATTAATTGTAGGCTTCTTAAAAATTTCCATAAATTTTCAAAATTATTTATCCAACTTTTGTTATCGAAGCCTTTAATGAAATGGAGGTGATGTTTTTTTCTAAATCAACTTTAAGTAGAGAAATATATCTCTCTAAACCTTTTAGAGCATCCTCTTTTAGTTCTTCAATCTCTTCTCTCTCTACTTCAGTCTCTTTTTAAACTCTTCCATCCAATTGTCCTCCCCTTCTGAGTTGAACGACTTTTACTTGCTATTTATTTTGGTAGTTCGGATTTACTTTTGTATTACTTGGAAGTTTTCCTCGGGATCTATTACTTAATGAGTTTGTTATTTGTCCGAGATGATTATCAATATTTCTAATTATAGCTTCTTGACTTTGTAATTGATTTCCCATTTATACACCACTTCTATTATAGACAACTTCTTCTCCTTAAATTGTGGATTACTGTTAATACATGGAGGATACGTAGGTTTATAATTATTATTCCGTTGGTTTTTCCAATTTTCTAATGGGTTTACTTGATTGTTCCCCCATGGCTGATTACTACTACCCGAAGTATTATTCCAGTTAAAGTTAGGTTGGTTCTTCTAACCTGGGTTATAATAGTTTGAATATGGGTAATTCTACTTCTTGATTATGGCATTCAAAGTCTCTATGATGCTTGAGAATCTAGCATTTGGCCTAATAAATTCTCTTCAATAATGGAAATTGGTTGAGAAAAATTCATTCCAAATTGGTCTAACTTCCTTGAAATTGCAGCAACTTGATTTGCTAGCATGACAAAAGCATTAATATCATTAATATTGGCTATTTTCTTAAGATTTACCCTTTCAGAAGGCCATTAAAAATTATTTGTAGTTATTTCTTCAATTAAAGCATAAGCGTCATGAAATGGTTTTAACATCAATGATCCACCAACAATGACATCGATAATAGATCTAAGAGATCCAACTAATCTATTATAAAATGCTTTAATTATTAATCAATCTGATATAACATGGTGTGGACACTTTTGTAAGAGTTCTTTAAATCATTCCCATGCTTCATAAATAGATTCCCCTTCAAACTGACAAAAAGATGTAATATCATTTCTAAGCTTTGCAGTTTTTAATGGTGAAAATTATTTAGCAAGGAATTTATGTGTTAAATCACTCCAAGTTCTGATAGATCTAGGTGATAATGAATGAAACCATATCTTAGTTTTATCCCTTAGTGAGAAAGGAAATAATCTAAGCCTTACAACATCATCTGATACAACATCATATTTAAATGTAGCACTCAATTCTAGAAAATTGATAAGATGTTTGGATCTTTAGTTGGTGATTCCCCAAACTGATTATTTGATACCATTTGGATAATAGCAAGTTTAAATTCAAATAAATTAGCCACTACATCAGGTTTTTGAATACTATAATGAAGTTCATCTACCATAGGGTTTGCATAATCTCTTAAAGGTCTAAACCCTTCAACATTTTGTTTATTTTGATCTGCCATTTTCTGAAAATTTTCAATAATTTTTTATTTTTAAATTTTTCTAATAGTTCTTTCTAATTTAAAATCGTAAGGCACAAGTCCTTTGGAACCTGAAGTATGCATATATTACTATAAAACACATATAAAATGAAATAAAATAAAATGAAAATAAAAATACACAAACAAGAACTTTATACAAAAACAAAACTACAATATTCCTACAAGAAATCTTAAAGTTTAAATAAGACTTTGTAAAAATAGAAATTTTGCTTTCTAAAAACTTCTTTTTGAAATTTTTTTGCAAATTTCTATAATTCAACTCTTTTCTTTTAACCTCTCCAGCAACAGCGCCAAAAACTTGATCCCAACTTTCTATATAGATGTAAAATGTGATGTATGTGATTATATGTTTAAATTCCTTAAAAGTTATTCTTAATTTGCAACACAGTAAAAAACTTGATTCAAAGAAAAAGCTATGTAAGATTTCCACTATGAAACAAATAAGAATACAATTATAATATTTAAATATGGATACTAAGCAAGTATATGTATCATTATCAAGTAATATATGACTTTTTGATTAAGCCCCGAATAACGAACCCATAGGGAGATTAGCAATATGCACTTTAGAAAATTAGAAAGTTTAGAAAGTTTAGATGATAAAAATCTACTTAGCAAAATATTCTTAATTATACTTAAAATGCTAAAATTGGAATGAAATTTTGATTCCTTTTGTAATTTTTTGTTTATGAAAATAAAGTAAGAAACTAATTAACTTAACTAAATATTTGCACGATGAAGGCATTATAAGTAAAATATCTTTTTCCTTATCATGAATCAGTAATAACTAGAGAAATTTTTTTGTGAAAGTATTGTAAATGTGTGTCAAATAGGAGAAATAATATTATTTACCCTTACTAGAGTGATATAAAGAGCATTGGCTAATATATAGTTTGAAAAGCCTTGAAGACTAATTAGGCATGGAAGATACTAGCTCTCACTCTAGAGTTCCCTCTTCTCCCTCCAGCTAGGGGCTAACATCTCGTATCAAAAACTAAAACTATAAATCAAATTGGGCGCTTTAGCCTGTCATTCTAAAGTCCTCTAATTCTACACGCTTGAAAAGTTTATTTCCCTATTTATTTACACTCAATCCCATGAACTACATTCTTGTCCATGAAATCAATATGTGATTCTAAACCATTTGTTGATTGAGGCAATACCATCTCAAATCTTACATGTTCTCACAACAGGTATTAACATCTTAATTGGACAAATCAAGAAGTAAAGGAAGTGCAAGGTTTAAAATCATCACAACTTCTTCCAACATTGATACTTAATACTTCACACAAGTTATTTTCAACACTTAATCACTTATCATTTTATAGAAAAATATAAAGAAAACTACTCAGAATCTATGAAGAAACCACAACCATACATGAGTTTAAAAGTAGAAATCATGCACACAAATAAGAAATTTAAATTAAAATCAACTGTAGTCACAAATTTGAGCACTTATCTCAAATCCTCTCCACCAAATGCCTCAAAGTTTCTTTGAATTCTCTTCCCTCATTCACAATAGAAACTAAACACTTAAAATAAAATAAAAGAAAGTGTCCGACGACGGTGCCAACGACTTGGATGAATGATAGCTATAAAATCTGATGGGTGCCTGGCCTCTAGCTTGATGAACAAAGTCTTCTTTAATAAAAATCCAAAAGGTGCCTTGGTGTCCCTTTAAAATGCAACTCCATTCAACAAATCTTCTAGAAGTTGCCTCATCAAAAACCAATTGAATGAATTTTTGTGTCTATGGGATATTTCCCCCGGTTTTACCAATGGTTACTTCAAACACTTCTTCAAAAATTCATCTAAATTTAATGAATCATCAAATAACTACTTCTGGTGCTTTAGCACGGGGTACCTGATGCTTAGGCGCGAGCCTTTGGTGCTTAGGCATCAGACCTGGGCGCTTAGGCGCCCCAATTCATTTTTGCACCTTTCTTCATTTCGATTCAAATTTGATCATTTTTCACTCCTTTTAGCATTTTTCATCCATTTTATTGTACCTAAAAGAAAAACATACAAATACCTTTCATTAAAGCACAATATCTCAAAAATTGATATAAAAATGTGTATAAAAGCACTATATATTTTAGGTGTATCAGGGCTCAAAGGACGAGGCTTTTGCTTGCGAACTCCTCCTTATGCTCTAGGAAAGCTCAAAAGAAATTCAATTTGAATAATTGTAGAGGCTTATGGATTGACATAAAACTGCCTTAGATTTCAAAGATGAAACTGGACCTAGACAGTGGGAATGGGTGACTGAGGATAGTGGGATTGAACTCAGTGAGGTTAAGAGAAGCTGTGGAGTGATTTTAACAGAGTCTCCCCAAGAAATTTGACCTTCTTCCATACTTGGTCGTGATGGGGAGATTTATAGCTGAGGCCAATGGGGAGGCCTCAAGCTTTGATTGACTGGTGCTAATAAGCTTAAGTGGAGTGATAAGCGATGTTAATGACCAATCAGGGTTAACAACATAGGACGGGCTTAATTTGGAGTTCAAAGGTTAGGGTAGGCTCTCAGTTTTGGGCTCTTCAGCGACTAGGGTGGCTGGATACGGCTGGGCTGGGGGCTAGCTGAGTCAAGGAGGCCAGGGAAATTTTATGATGATAGTTTGGTAGATTGAGAAGGTTGGAGCAAACATCTCTTTAGTTTAGCCAATTTTGGGAAGAAATCCTACAAGTTAAGAGACTCTTGATCCATGGCTCAACTAGGTTGGGCTAGATGGATCTAAGTTGAGTCTTAGAGTCTAAAAGATGGATGTGGTGGGCAAGGTTGGGCTAGACCAAGTGGTTTGAGGTGAATTTGAGGTTTGTGTTCAAAATCATGATTTGGACTTGGACTTGGGTTTAGACTTGGCTAAAGTTTTGATTTTTGCCAATTAAAGTTCAAATGGTTTAGAAAATTATCACGAGTAGTTTGAAAATCAATTTGATTGAAATTGGGGTGTCATGAAGTTTAATTTGGTGAAATTTGGATTTTGTGGAAAATTTGGGGGTTAGGATATGGGCTGGATTTTGGCTAGGTTTGAGCTTGAATTTCTACCCATTGAGGGTCCAAATTGACCTAGGGGAGTTCATTAAGATTTGAGGATTTCAAATTGGTGGAATTGAATAAGTTAGGAGTCCAATTTGGTGGAATTTAAGGGTAAGGTCAAATTGGGGATTTTTGCTCAAAATTGAATTTATGATTTAGATATTGGTTCAATTGGACTTCAAATTGATGTAGATTGGATTTGGATATGTTGCTAAATGTTTTAGGTTTGAAATTGGGTGAGATTAAAGTGAATTTGGTGGAAATTGGAGTTGATTTGGGGAATTTGGAGATTTGCGGGCAAATTTGGTATTTTAGTAAAAGTTGGTAAATTTGTTCAAATTTAAGGAAATTGGGTAATTTAGGGAAGTTTAAAATGATTTTTTTGGGATCAAATTGGGTGAAATTAGAGTTTTGGCAAGTTTGGGTATTCTAGGGGTATTTTCGTAATTTTGACAATTTTGGGTAATTTGGGGAAATTTTGGTGAAAATGAGGAAATGGGATAGTTAGGATTGGTTTAGTTGAAGTTTGGAATAAATTTGGAGACTTTGAAAATTTTGTGAATTTTGGGTAAAATGGGAATTTTAGGTGGATATAGGGTTCGCCTTCATATGTTGGTCCTAACCATTTTAGCCAAAGGTTAAGCGCTTGGGTCCACCTATATGAGCTTCCAGAAGGAGCAAGGGGGTGATTCAAGGTATGTGATTTCAATTGTGTTTGTGCACAAGACCAAGCTCTAGTCACCCAAGATCAAAGAGGGTGCCCCTAAGGCTAAAAAATTCTATAGGGACTCAATTTGACCTTTCTCGTGTTGGTTATAACCTTCTAAGTACTAAAGGTAAAAACCACACATGTGAAAGTCCAAAAAGAGTAGAGAAGTGGCTAATATTTCTATGGGGTGTGTGCCATCCCTAATTCTCTAAGATAGTCATCAGGAAAGCTTTATGGCTAGATCCTAGGCTTTTAGAGAAGAAACTAGACCTCACAAAAATGAGGTCAACAAATAAACCCCAAATAGTTGTGGTGTACCAGACGAGCACACCAAAAGTATTAGCGTTGATCGAAGAGATCAACAAAACCAACGCAGATGTTCCAAGCTAACACTCAGAACAAAACAGAGAAAGGGCAAAGAAAGCTTTCAATGGGAGTATTAGGTGAAGCTTTAATCAAAACTAAAGATTCTTGAACTCTCCTTAGAAATTGAGAAGGTGAAAATTAAACTTGAAGTAATTTCTAAATTTGTGTCGTGTTCTTTGTACATTTAATTTTTATGAAGGGTTGTTTTATGAATTTAGATTTTGATTTTAATTTCAATTTTGAATTAGATTTTGTGCCCCTACAAAGTTTCTAATTTAGAAAAGTGAAAAGAGCTTATTGAGATAGAATGCACAGGGGCTCACATCCAACTCAAGGACTGGTGAAGGAAAGGAATGCTACATTAGGAAGCAAAGCACAGGGACTCACATATAACTCAAGAGGTAACCAAAGTGTGGAGAGATGAGAATAGGACGCCTTGCTCCATGTAAGGGGGACCGACATTTATCTTGAAGTGTTGAGAATGTCACATTAGGAAGGAAAGCTAAGGGACTCACATCCAACCCAAGTGGTGACGACAAGACCAGATTAAGGGGAAAGCACAAGGACTCACATCCAACTCAAGAGTTGATTTAGCAGATTTTGCTACATTTGAAAGGAAAGCTCACAGACTCACATCCAATCCATGTGATAGCAAGAATGTTTGCCACATTAGGAAGGAAAGATCAGGGACTCACATCCTACCCAAGAGGTGACGAAAAGACCAGATTCAGAAGGAAAGTACAAAGACTCACATCCTACTCAAGAGTTGATCAGAGAGATGCCACACTGGGAAAGAAAGCACAGGGACTCACATCCAACCCAAGAGGTAGCAAGAACATATTTGACATTAGGAAGTAAAGCTTAGGGGCTCACATCCAAACCAAAGGGGTGAAGAAAAGGCCAGATTAAGAAGGAAAACACAAAGACTCACATCCAACTCAAGAACTAATCAGAAATATTTAACTACATTGGAAAGGAAAGCATAGGGACTCACATTCAATCCAAGTGGTAGCAAGAATGTCTAGCACATTAGGAAGGAAAGCTCAATGACTCACATTCAACCCAAGAGGTGATAAAAATACCAGATTGAGAAGAAAAATATAGTGGCTCACATCCAACTATGGAGCTGATCAGACATATTTAACTACATTGGAAAGGAAAGCATATGGACTCACATCTAATCTAGACGGTAGCAAGAATGGTTGTCACATTAGGAAGGAAAGCTCAGAGACTCAAATTCAACCCAAGAGGTGAAGAAAAGTCCATATTGAGAAGGAAAGTGCATGGACTCACATCCAACTCAAGAGTTAATCAAGGAGATTTAGTTACATTGGGAAGGAAAGTAAAATGACTCACATCCAACTCAAGAGGTAGCAAGAGGGAGTAAAAATTAGGTACCGACTCTGAGAGCATTGTGAGTGCGGAGAATTTGTGGGAAGAATATGGATAATTTGTGGAATTTTCATCAGAGTGGTGAGATCTTCTAAAAATGAAAGTTGTGGAAACTTGTGCGGATGGTGGAATTTGTGCTACAGGAGTGTAGAGTTTCGAGTGAACTTGTTTATTATTTTTATCATTTTCTTTATTATTAAGATATTTTTCAAATTTGATGCTCTTTAATTCTCTTTTAATTTTAAAATTTAGTTTCATTTATTTTTCAGACTTTCTTTGATCGTTCTTTGTTTGTTATAGTTTGGAAACAACGTATGGTGCTATGGCTTTTTATCAATCGCACAAACGTGGCAATTTAATAACACATATTGAGGAAAAAGGAATTGATCTTTGTTAATTAATTTCTGAAATGCAGTATAAATGATCGTATGCTAACACCATCTAAAATAACATTGTGAGTACATTCATGTAGAACATGTAATCTCATATGTCATGTCCTCCCTTCTCTAGCACAGTGCAAAAAGTAGCAATCATATGCCTTTCCCCTAAGGCCATCTCATGATCAAGCTAACCTCCTAAGCCACGTTTCAGGACAAAAAATCTCCTTGCATATACTTAGAGGTAGAGCAATCTCACAACTCGAGCGGATAAAGTCCCTCGAAGTTTGGGTTGGGCTGATATCCATACTGTACCTTGCTATCATCCATCCTTCGTAATATAATAGAAACTCTTTTTCACAGAACTCTTAGGATGCAATGCTTGGCCAGATCTGCTCCATTTCCTTTCAAAACCAAGACCGATCCTACTAGTAGAGAAATCTCTACAAGTCATCGAAAGTCCCTAGGCCCGATGATCTGTATCTCTTTCCCAAACAAAATGTTTCTTTTGTTCATGAATGACACGGTAGAAAATAGTCTGACAAAATTGTGATGATCAATATATGACGCAAGATAATCTCTCTTATCATAAATATTGATGATGCAGCTATTTTGGATGCAATTTGTTGGTAGAATACACCATGACACCATCCTCTTAATCATTTTCTTTGTTATGGAAGGCATAGGATCTACTTCATCATGTCTTAGAATTCTTGGGAGGGTTCCCTTCGCTATCCTTTGCCAAGTTGTAACAACAACAACACTGGATGCTTATGCTGCCCTTTCTTTGCACCCAATTTTGTGGCTCTGAACACATCTTCTTCTTCAACAGTCTGGCTTAGCCTCTGTCCCTTAAATAAAAAACACAGTAAAAAATCTTCTTTTCATCACTGAAGGTGGGCAACTTGAGTCCTTCCAGGATATTAACAAACTTTCGTTGGATTTCCACATAATGCTGAAATTCTAGCTTCCATACCTTGCATATCTTCTTCAGTTCGGACCTGGGAATCATCTGTAACTATTCGGGTTTCTCCTCTAGCTCATCTCATGAAGCAATCCATGGCTTTTGTGGCTCAACAAGCCGCAGTATGTATGACTCTACATCTGGATGCTTCATGCTTCTGAACATTATCGAGGCTGTCGTATCTTCTTCAAAAGTTTTGTAACACTCCAAGTGGAGAACAATACACTCTGGGCACTTCGTGAATGCTCCTGCCGATGATGTCTTCCTTGGTTTGTCTGAGTTACAAGTCAGATATCCTGCATAAAGTTTGTTGGGTATCTCCAATAGTAGAGGCTCTACAGTGATCTCTGGCTCATCCTCTATAACTGGAGCACTGGTTGAAGTCTCTCTCAAAATCTAGTCGGGAGTCTCCTCCTCAGAAATTAGAGTAAGATTTGTGGCTGTGCATGCCTCCTCTCCAGTCAATCTAAAGCTTGGTGTTTACATCAGTTAGCATTTCTGCGTTGTGTGTGCCTTAGTGGTGCATTTGGGACTCTCTCCAAAGAAGCATTGACCAAGTCCCTTGCCGGTGTCGTAATCATGGATTATAGGTGATTGACCCTTTCTATTGAGTTCATTGTGTCTGTAACTTTTTTTAAATTCCTTCTCTTTGACGATGACTCCTCTTTTGTGTTGATTCTCAGTAATGAATTTAATCATTCTATCTCTGTGTAACTGACTATATCATCAGGAGGCCTTTGTAATCCACATTGACTTGTCCATAAAGAAGGTCAAAATTTATGATGCCACCCAGTGCCACTTTCTCCTCATCTATTTCTAGATTCAAGCAGGCATTGAAAGCGAAAATCAACTTCTATCTCGACATTCTCCTACCGAAGATAGGAAAACATCAGTGTGCTAAAATTCAAAATGAACAAGAACAATAGTAGTTCATTATTAAGTAGACTTTAAATTACACATATGCAAGCATTTTATTTAATTTGACTTTGCAAAATTCAAAATTTAAGTAGGGAACTTAAATGTGCAAGTTTTATTTCATTAAAAATGTATCTTGTTTTCACCAAATTTTATTACAAATTTTTCTTGGAACTAGTCAGAGACACTCGCCATATAGCTATTTTTAAAATGAGTATCGTCATTTAAAACATCATGTCATGTAATACTTCTTTAACTATTGTCCGTTGATTAGCAACATGGGCCTCTCGCCTTGGGAATCTACTAATTGGTGTTGACCTCACTTTTGGTTGAGGTCTAGTTTCTTCTTTAAAAACCTAGGATCTATTCATAAGACTTTCTTGTTGACTATTACTAGAAGACTAGTAAGGGAATCCTCACCATCAGAATTTCTAAAACTCTTCTTTGCTCATCTTGAAGTTCCACATGTTGGTTATAACCTCTAGCACTTAGTAGGTGGTGCAAATATGAAGGAGCTTAAGAGGAGTCCCCATAGGGCTGTTTGGCCTTAAGGTTAGCCCAGGGTGGTGTGATCTTGCTCTGTCTTGTACACACACACTTAATCCCCTTCACCTTTACTCACAACCTCAACCCTTAACCAAACATGCCTAGCTTGATACCTTACTTTTTTGGAAACTTATGCGGATGATCCCCTAAACCATTAGCCCTAGGCTAGGGTTTGGCTAAGACCAACACATGGAGGATCTATAGTGGGAGTTCCCTTGGTCTCACGGCTCAAAGAAGGGAACTTTTTATGACTAACATCCTCAATTGAATTCATTCAACCCAAATACCCAATTTTGGTCTTTTGCCCCCAAACTTTTTGATAAATACCAAATTGCCCTGAAACCCTAAACTATCCAAAATTCCCCAAACTATCCAATTTTGTCCAAAAATCATCTCAAACTCTTTCAAGCCACCCAAATTGCCTAAAACATCCCAAAAATTTAGAAACTCCCAAGATACCCTAGACTTTGCCAAAATTACCAAAATGCCCTTGGAGGCCCAAATTTTTCCAAAACCTCCAAAAATCATTTTAAATACTTTGAAAACCAATCTTGATCACTCATGAAGTCCAATTTGCCAATTTTGACCAAAATATCAATTTTACCCTTTAAGGCCAAATTACCCTAAATCACTCCCAATTTCCACCAATTTCACTTCAATCTTCCCCAATTTTAATTCGAATTCAAAATTCATCATGCTCAATCCAAATGGAAACCAAATTGAAACCCAACTGAACTCAATTTCAAACCAAATTCAAGCTCACTCAAAATCCCCAATTTTGACCATACACTCAAATTTCCCCAAATTGGATCCCATAACCAAATCAACTTTCCCAATTTTGAAATCTAAACTCTTCATGAAACTCCCTAAAATCAATTTGAGCCTCCAATATGCCTTGGACTAGCCTCAAGTCTCACCCAAATCCAACCCTCTAATTGAGCCATGGACCAAGGGTAACCAAAACTATGGGATTTCTTCCCAAAATTGATCAAACCAAAAAAAGATTTGCCACTAGCCTTCCCAAGCCCCAAGCCCCAAGCCCATCACCATTAACTCCTCTAGCTCCTCTGAACCACCTAGCCACCAGCTTAGCCTTGGCCGACCAACATAGTTGTTGGAAAAATCCAAAATTAAGAGTTCCCAATAGCTAAAACCCTAATTTAAAACTACTTGAATTGGTTCACTACCATTGGACATTGGAGCCTCTTTTCCCTCCACTTAAGCTGCCTTTTGCACCCACTGACCAACCCTCTTGGAGCCTTGAACTCCTCTATTTAAATGATGCCCCTCCATGGCCAAGAAGAGGAGAGTGCTCAAACCTTAACAAAACTCTGCCAAAATTCTCCCAGACTCCCTAGCAACCCAGAGAAGCTCATTTTCACTGTCCAAGCTTAATTTCATACTCCAAAATCAGGACCTTTCATGGCCATCCCAGAAAACTCACTCAAACCTTAAATTGAAGTGCTTTTAAGCTTCACCAGTGCATAAGGAGAAGTTTCCCACTCATGCCCCATCATTTTGAGCTCTCTAACCCACACTTAGACTAATGTCGCACCACCCTCTGATCAAACTCCTACATAGACTCAACCTTAGCTCAAAGCAACAGTTGGAGGAACTTCGTGAGGTCATAATGAAACTAAAGAACCATTCCAATCAAGTCACCTCTTGTACTAAGGTTTGCACCATTTTCCCCCAAATAGAGCTCTGTTTAGATTTTTATGAAGAAAAGTTTATGTCCATGCTTAATCAACGTATATATGTGTTCGTCTCGATTAGATGCACGTGTAAGAATAAATCATGAGCGATTTCATTGATTATCAACAAAGATCAAAGCAATTTAGTATGGAAGATTCTAGGATTAGGAAGATCGGGGACGAAGGACGCATGTCGTCCGTTTAATGTGTGTATTGATCCAATGTACTAGACGATTTCAAATAAAGAAATGGTGCATGAATGCCTGGCCACGTGGCAGCTATGGTATAAAGCACAGTGAATCAGAGAGCGCCACATGGGGCTTTGATGCGTACGAGGTTGCACTGGTGGCGGACATGTTTAAATAGAAAAACATGGACTAAATGGATTTATTTAAATCAGAGAGCTTAGAAAATTCATAAATTGGTGTAAAAAAATCAAAAAAATAAAATAAAAATAACTTCTTGCTCAGTGAATAGAGCAGAATAATTGAAAAAAAGATAAATATTCATTTAATGTGTCTATGATTTTTAATTAATTAAATACCATTTGGACGATTTTAATTCTAATTAAGTAAATAATAATCATCATGACTTGAAATTTTAGGGGTTGAATCCTCATATTAATAGGGACGCTCTCTAATTTTTCCAAAGTTGGAGAGAATCTCTAGCTTTGAAACCCTAATTTTCAAGACTAGTTGCCTATTTTTGCTTAGAATAATTTTATAATTAAAATATAAATCAGAAAAATATGGGACTTATTTTGGTGGGTTCCCTGTAGTTAGAGGACTCTAGGAAAAATATAAATTAAGTTTAAATATTTATGTACATTTCTATGGTTAATTAAATCCTAAAATCTCACTAAAATTAAAATGAATAAAGTAATATTAAAAAATTAACAAAAAATGGTTCCACATTATAAAAAATGATTATTTTAACTCATTGTAAAAATTTGAAACTTGTTTGAATTGAACTGTTAGTTGTGTTAATGAATGTGTTAAATTTGAAACTCATTTGAATTGAACTGTTAGTTGTGTTAATGAATCTATATTAAGTTTGTGAGTAAATCTATGTTGTTTGTATGCTTGAATCATTTTGAATTGTTAGAATTTTGGAAGTTTAATACTTGGGTAAATGGATGATTGGAAGATGACTAAATATTTATATGACGTTAAATCAAACAAATTAGTGTTGGGAAACCTTTGATTTGTTTTTTTTACACTACAGAAATCAAGAAAATTGAAATTTGCAAAATTTGGTTCTAAAGGCTAGGCGCTAGAATATGGCGCCTAAGCTGCAGACATATATGCAACATGGTGCCTAAGCTCCGAAGCCAGTGCCTAGGCACCAAACCTGCTGAATCGAGTGAACACCCCTATAAATCACGATTTGAACCAGAAGAAAGCCATTTTTTCGCTTGAACCATCATCTTCTTTGCTGCATTCAAATAATTGAACTCCTAGTGCTTCTCCAAGCTCGCAAATCTTGGTGTTTTTGGACTAAAAAACTCCTAATTTCATCTTCTTTAGGTAAGATCTAAATTTTGGCACAAAAATTTTCTCATTTCACCTTGGATTTTTTCCACATTGACGGTAGGCCAAAAATTGAAATTATTTGAGAAAATAGTGAGAAATCTATGGTTGAATGCTTCCTTTTCTTAGAAACTACTAGTAGGAGTCCTTAAAACTTATTTTTATATTTTTTGGAATTTTTCTTAAATTTCTAGAAATTTGCAATGGCTCCTAAAACAAAGAGAGGAAATGAGAAAGAAATTTTTGATAATACAAAATTTGTAAATCACAAAGCACAAGATCAATATAATGAATGTCTATTATCAAGAAAGTTTATTGTGGACGAAAGTTTTTCTAGTCTCGACGCTGCTGTAGAAAATTTTTTTGTTCCTCGATGCTGGGAAGGTTTTTGCTACTTCACTGTTGTATTAGTTGTTTCAATGGTGTGAGAGTTTTATGCTAATCTGCATAAACCAACGAAGGAGGAAGTATTTGTTTAAGGAAAAGGATTTGAGTTCACTTTCAAGAGGATTAATGTTTTGTATGATTTTCCTTCTACTTTGGATTACTTCTATTCTGGGTTTGAGCCTTTTGAGTCAGAGCTGGATGAGATCTTTGCATTCCTTACAGATGAGCATGGAGCATGGGAAATCAGGAATGTGCATAAGGTAAAATTTTCCTCTTCTATGCTTGATGCCCCATCTAAAGCTTAACATTACTTTAAATCTGTTCAACTTCTTCTTACAAACAATTTGAGTGAAGTGACTTGGAAGCGAGCTATTTTGAACTATTACATTCAGAAGATGAAACCCATTGACACTGGTTCTCTCATATACAAGGCTATTTACACATCCTCCACAGCTAGTACTTCTGCAGGTTTGAGCTACCCTTCCCTCATGTTTACTATTTGCAAACATTCTGAGGTTAAATGTGAGACATGGGAAGAGCTACTAAAACCCACTAAAGCCTATATGAAAGGCTAATGTGGGCACATATGGAATAGCTTGAGGTAGAGTTTCTAATATTCTTTCTACTTCAAACTCGATACCTTCTACCTCTTAACTTCTACCCAAACGCCTTCCAGTTTGGACATTTTGATGGAGTTGTTGCAGACATAACAAAGTGTTATATTATCTGTACAGTAACAAATTTAAGAGAATGAACAACACTAGAGTCATCTGGAGCAATATATGAGAAGAAAGAATGATTATGAAGCTGTCTTCAACACTTTCTTAGTGAGCTTTTTAAAAGGTAATTATAATGTTGAGTTTCCTCAGTATCCTCAATATCCTTCATTTGAGCGTTGAAAGTCTATGAGTGAGGATCTTAACTAAGATGATGATGATGATGATGATGATGATGACGATGATGATGATTATGATGATTAGAAGGAGCAATGATTTAATTAAATTTACTATATTATTAATGCTCTTTAGTATGTTGATTGTACTAAACATCGTGATAGTTATAGTTGTTGTGTCTTTTGAACTTTTTAGTTTTCATTGCACTACTGTGTTCCTTTTACTTCACTCATATATATATATATATAT
>JXCR01094715.1:38716-73654 GCA_002079205.1 Phalaenopsis hybrid cultivar
GAGAGTAGATGTTTTAGATTCGACTTGTGTTAAGAAAGGCAGAGGTAGACCTAGAAAGACTTGGGCTTATTGTATTAAAAATGATCTTAATTTATTAGAACTAAATGAAAATATGACACTAAATAGGCAGATTTGAATTCCTTTACACATAACTAGTTTAGAAAAATTGCATTTAACTTTAGCTTTAAATTAGAATTAGCAAACTTTTATCTTTTAACCTCTTACAAAGATTTTTATATTATTCTCCTAGAAATTTTGTTTGATGTTTTAGTAGAAATTCTTCTAAGTTGAAATAGAAATTCTATTTTTCCCTGTGGGTTCGATACCGGGGTGTTTTTAAAGAAAACTTTATATTACTTGAAACGATATGTATACTTGCATAGTACTCATAATGTGTAAGGCATTAATCAAAATTTTAAATTCTTTAACATATCTATTTTGCACACTATCCATTAAATATAAATTGGGTTAAGTTTTTTGTCATCTTTTTGAACTTAATGAACTTTGTAATTGTGATTCAGGTCAAGCAACTGGGGACATTTTTCCACATATGGGTCATCAGACTAGTGTAAGTTGAAGCTCTAGGTGGCAAGGGCAATGAAGACATTGCTTATGTGTGCCAAATGAGGGATACAAAGTGGGATTTGGAATAGTATCTCCTCCCTCAAGAATCCTCAATAAAAAGAGAGGATATGACTAATGATGTTATTCACCAGCTTTGGTAAGTGTTTCCTCTGACACTCTTAGATTTCCCGTAGTCCTAGCCTGATTAGAGTACCTAAATTTTGGACTATGCTATTTTATAAAAAAAAGCCTACAATATAGGATAACAACAGTTTTTTCTGTGACATGATTACTTTTTTTTACAAAAGCAAATTCCACATGCCTGAAAAATTAAAGAATTTTGGTGAAAGCTTATGAAGGTCCAAAGGTTAATTACTTAGATTGAGGTTAGGGATTGCCCTCCTTGTATTGCCGAGTTGGTAGGTTCTATTAAAGTTAGAATTATAAAGCACACAGCCCTCCTCTGAGCCCCCACCTTTACTAAATTCTTATAATTAGTCTCGGTCTTTTATATGTGACTACGGGTTTGAATTTACTTTCTCATATTTTCCTATGATTTGCTTTTCCACCTTTTTGTACTGGGAATTCTTGCTTTTCTTGCTTTCCTTTCTTGCATTTTACTTAAATTATCTATAACTATATTATGTTTTATGATACTATGCAACGACGGTAAAGGCTAAGATATGCACCTACATTTTATTTACTGTGGTATTTAATATCATACACCATTAACTTCTTACATTACCATGTACATTGTATTTGTAGAATAAAAACAATAAAATACAGTTGAAAAAATATTAAAACAAATAAACTTCTTGAACTCATTTAATCTACCCTTTTTGAGTATACAAAGATTTTTAGGATGAGGAAACCTATAGTTGCTAACAAGGATCCTTCAATTTAAATGAGCTTAATAACTTGTTTTGACTAAGTAAACCCAAAGGAAAATAAAGATGTCGGGACGACAGAATCATAGAATCTTGACTGGTGTCACTTAAATTAAATTAAAAATCCCCCCAAACATTTTAATAATAAAATCTATTAATAAAAAGCTAAACTACAAGCCTTGGAGCTACCACTACAATAAGGAGCTTGGAGTAAAACTTGTGAGTAGAACAATGAGGTTACAATGCATAGAAGAACAACTTCAAGAGAGCAAATGAGGGCTCCGTTAGATAAAACTTTTCTAGTTTAAACAACAAGCCATAGGATTTTGAGGTTGTTTGGCTAAAGTGACATAAATCATCACCTTATTTTTAGGATTTTTTACAATCATATTATACAATATGAGCCTTATCTCTTTTAGGATTCCAAGGTTGTCATTTAACATGACATAAATCCACCTAGCTTTCAGACTCTTTGCATTATTAGATATCATGAATATGTAAGCCCTAAATAAGTCAAGATGAAACATCAAATAATATCATCTTCAAAACTGAAGCCAAACCATCAGATAGTTTGGGAAAGTCACTGAGGTTCTCCTCCAGATCTGTGACATCCCTTACTTCTTATTCCTTTGGATTCCTAAAATATTTGCTCCTATTTGATTCACTACCATTTGATTTGCCTTATGTTAAACCATATAAAATAAGCTTTGTAATCTTGAAGAAAAATACCTCTGATCATTATAGAGAGTTTTCTTAAGTGGCTTCAGTCACTCAGTGGCTTCAGTCACTCAGGATGCAATTGACTATAAGGGCTTGACTCTATAGGGAACTAAAAAACCCAGATACTATAAACCTTATATAATCCATATATTAGATAGTGGAACTTGTCGACCAACATATAAAAAAGAATCACTGACCAAACAGATGTCACAAATACTTTACTTTATCTAATCGAGCCCCGTTAACAAGAAGTGTGCCTATTCCTTGGGATAGGTTTTTTGTTTTAGGTAAGATGCTCAGTTATCTAAACTATTAAATGTGTGAGGCCTTTTAGTCTCATTTTCAAAATAAAAAATACAACTTTCTAAAATAAAAATTATAAGTATATGTTCACCTCACTTTTGTTGAGGTCTAGTCTTTCATCCTTCGAAGCCTAAGATTTTGCTATAAGACTTTCCTGTTGACTATCCTTGAGAACTAATGATAGAACCATACCCATTAAAAACTCTAAACACCTCTTTACTCTTCTTGGAGTTCCACAGGTATGGTTTTGACTTCTAGCACTTAGAAAGTTGAAACCAACATGGGGGAGCTCAAAGGGAGTCCCCATAGGATTGTCAGGCCTTAGTGTTAGCCCTAGGTGGCTTGGTCTTGGTAAGGATTACACAAAGAGGAGTCATGGAAGCTAGAGGGATACTAATGATGATTAAACCTTAATGGCTATGGCCGATGACAAGTGTATCTTGGTTTTAGGCAATTATCAGAAGAGATCCCCTAAATCAAGGGGCCATTAGTCTATGGATCATGTTGGGTGGGCTAGGTAGGTCTAGCCTAGTCACTAGGGTCCAAAGTGTGGTTGTGGTGGCTTTGGCTTGATCAATTTGATTTGGTTTGGTCAACTTTAGAACATGGGTTCAATTTTGGGAATTTTGGCTTGAAGTCATATTTGAGTTTGACTATTCATGGAATTGAGCTCAATTGATTGGTTAAAATGGTGTATATTATTGTCAAAAAGAGCTTAGAAAAAGAATTGTGCGATTTTGAGTTAATTTGAAAGATTAAATTGATGGATTTTTGCTCATAGCCAATTTTGGTGCATTTGGCTTAGCCTTAAGTTTTGATTGTGCTAGGGTTATAGTTAGACCCAATTGTTGGTTCAAATTTATCCAAGGGATTTCCATGAAGAGTTTTGAATAATAATTGAGTGGAAATTTTAGGGTTATGAAGTTCAATTTGGTGGAATTTCAAGTTTTGGGCAAAATTGACGGTTTTTGTCAAAGTTGAATTTGAGTGAGAATGGGGCTTGAACAAGGCTAATTGAGGGTTTTATTTGATGTGGGGGAGTGCTTTAAAGAGTTTAGGACTCAAAATAGGTGCAAGTGGATAGGTTTGAAATTGGGTCCAATTGAACTTGGATTTAGTTTCAATCAATTTTATGCATGATAAATTTGAGTTTAGAATTGAAATTAGGGAAAATTGAGATCAAATTGGTGGACATTGGAGGAGAATTGTGGTAACTGGACCATTTAGGGCAGTTTGAGGCTTTTTGTTAAAATTGGCCAAATTAGGTTTAAGGGAGTGGTCCAAATTGGTTTTTGGGACATTTGAAATGATTTTGAAGGTTTTGGGACAGTTTGGGTCACCAGAGGTATTTTTGTAATTTGGCAAAAT
This sequence comes from Phalaenopsis hybrid cultivar, assembly GCA_002079205.1. Lineage (NCBI taxonomy): Eukaryota > Viridiplantae > Streptophyta > Magnoliopsida > Asparagales > Orchidaceae > Phalaenopsis > Phalaenopsis hybrid cultivar. The sequence goes on from JXCR01094715.1 coordinate 42,559, forward strand.
CATGGGTATTTTTGCAATTTTGAAAATTTTGGGGTGTTTTGAGCAATTTTGGTGGTTTCGAATGGTTTGAAATGATTTTTTAACAAAGTTGGGAATTTTGGGAAATTTTTGGGATTTTGGTCAAAATTGGGGTTTCAAGGGTAGTTTGGTAAATTGGGATAGGTTTTGGGGGTAAAAGACTAAATTGGGTATTTTAGTAGGATAGGGGTTGCCAACCACACAACCGCTCTACCTGAGCCATGGATTAATAAAATTCCCTACCTTGGGTCCTCCATGTACTGGTCTCACCTAAACCCTAGCATAGAGCTAGTGGCCAAAGGGACCATCTACATGAGTTTCCCAAAAAGTTAAGGGGCCAATTAAGCATATTTGACTAAAGCTTGAGGTTGTGAGTGTTAGTGGGGGGGGTATCAAGTGTGTGTGTGTGTGAAATTGACCAATGCCACAACACACAGGGTCCACCGTAAGGCCAAACAGTCATATGGGAACTACTTTTGAGCTCCCCCATACTGGTCGCACCTACTAAATGTTAGAGGTTATGATCAATATGTGGAACTTCAAATTGAGTACAAAAGATTTTAGAGGTTTTAATGGTGACGGTTATTTTACTAGGCTGTTAAGGATGAAACACACTTTTCAACACAACACACGTATTGGCGTTTAGGGATCAACAAAACCACGTATTGACATTGACTGAAGAGATCAACAAAACCAACATGACTGTCTGAGTTAGTAAACTCAGAACATAAGAGAAAAAGTATAGAAGATTTTTATTTGGGAGTAAGTAGGGACTCCTGCTAGGGAAAAAGAAAGGGGATTCCAGAAACAACCATCAGGAAAACTAATGGTCGCGAATTTTAATATGATGTTTTAAAAAAATAATTTTGATTTCACTTTTAACAATTTTGGAGGATAGAATTATGTATCAAGAGACCGCATCGAGAAGGAAAGCATAAGGACTTACATCCAAATCAAGAGGTGACAACAGTGCAGTGAACGATATCCATTAATGACATTATGCTGGAAAGAAAAGACTAAACCGATTCAGGCAACCACTAGGGACATTACATCCAAACTGGCTCTAGCTATAGAATGGCAACCATTAAGGAAATTACACAAAAATTCAAGGTGGTAATTAGAATTCCGGTATTAACCGCAGAAGGAGAACTAAAATTCTGGTACAAGCCTCGAGAAAGAATGACTATACTAGCTCGAGCAAACGCTAGGGAAATTATATTTGAACTGGATCTAGTTAAAGAATGACAATTACTCGGGACATTACACCAAACTTCAAGGTGGGAATCAGAATTCAAGTACTGACCCCAGGAGGAGAACTAGAATTCAGGTACTAGCCTAAAAAAGGAATGACTATACTAGCTCTGGCAACCGCTAAGGACATTACATTCGAACTGGATCATGAAGAAGATTGACAACCGCTCGGGACATTACACCTGGAAGGAGAATTGGAATTCAGGTAGCAGCCTCGAGAAGGAATAACTATACAAGTTCGGGCAACCACTAGGGACATTACGTATGAACTGGATCTAGTTGAAGAATGACAACAACTTGAGATATTGCGCTAAATCATTAAGGTGAGAATCAAAATTTAGGTACTGACCTTGGGAGGAGAACTAGAATTTAGGTACTAGCATCAAAAAAGAAAAATTATACCAGCTCGGGCAACCGCTGCGGACATTTTGTTCGAACTAGATATAGTCGAAGAACGAAAATCGCTCACGACATTACACCAAACTTCAAGGTAGGAATCAAAATTCAGGTACTAACCTTGAAAGCAGAACTGGAATTCAGGTACTAGCCTCAAAAAAGAAATACTATACAAAATCAGGCAACCACTAGGGAAATTACGTCTGAACTAGATCTATTTGAAGAATGGTAACTGCTCGGGACATTATGCCAAACTTCAAGGGGAGAATTAAAATGCAGGTACTTACCCTGAGAGGAGAGCTGGAATTCAAGTATCAGCCTTGAAAAGGAAAGGCTATTCTAGTTTAAGCAACCACTAGGGACATTACATCCGAACAATATCTTGTCGAAGAATGGTAATTGCTCAAGACATTATGCTAAACTTCAAGGTGGGAATCAGAATTCAGGTACTGACCTTGTATCGATGGTATTTTTTTGTTAAGGAGTTATCCATTAGAAGCTGTCAGTCACCAGAATCGAAATCTTGTTGCCCACTTCAAAAAGACGTTTAATTTACATATGTATATAGTTTAGAAAAATATGAAATAACACTAACCCCATATTTTTCATAGTTAAAATGAAAGAACACTATACCTTAAACCATGTATCTATCTGGAAGGATAAACACAAGACTTGAGGATGAGACTCAATCAAATAAACTAAGAAATATATGACGTTTATTTGGTCTGCAAAACCAATTTATTTGCAAATAAGTTCCCCTATTTATTACGAAGAATTAAATAGGGTTTATATTAAGCTGGGTACAGAAAAACTTCCTATAAGGGCAAACCCCTATAGTTAATTACATCTTAGCTAACCAAAGTCACCTAAGAAAACTTTCGATAAGGAATGTTATCTTCAAAGAGGTCAAAAGGATACGATATTTCAATAAGATCAGACAAAGAGGTGTGAAAGGAGAATGACTAAAATTTGGAACATTTATTATAGGATCCAAAGGAGGAAGAACTAGGGGATGTCACAGATCCAGAGGAGAACCTCAGTGACTTCCTAATTTATCCTATTGTTTAGCTTCAATTTTGAGGAGAAATTATTTAAGTGTTTCATCCTGCCAAGTTTATTAAGTTAGGGCTTACATTTGTGTGAAACGATCACACAGACAGCCTAGAAGATGTGAGGACTTAGGTTGCAACGAAGGACAACCTTGGAATTCTAAGACGAGTTAGGGCTTATATTGTACGATAGAGCTATACAAAAGCGTAAAGATGAGTTGAGGATTTATATTGCACTAGGCAAATATTCTCAAAATCCTATGGCTTATTGTTTAATTTTAAGAAATGGTTTAGCTGGTGTAGACATGTTTTGATGTTGAAGATGGTCGTGTTGCCCACAATGCTAGCTCCAAGCTCCTAGTTGTGACGAGTTTAAGTTTTCTAATGTGTCAAGTTATAATGTCAAATCAGATATCTCTATAGTTAGGGTTCTTTAAATTTTATGGGGGATATTAAAGTTGATTAGAGCGACTCCAGTTAGGATCCTACGGTTTCCTTGTTCCTGTACCACTATTTTTTATCAGATTCACTTAGTCCAAATAAATTTACTAAACTCAACTTAATGAGTTTCATACTTTCATTTAGATCGTAGGAAGCCTCGTTAGCAACCACAAGTTATCTCCTTCGAGGGATTCCCGATCATTAGATAGAGTCGTCTTAATTTAGTTGCATTTATTGTTTTGTGATGTTTGTGATTAAATTTTGAGTTGTCTTATATTTTGACTGTTGTGGTGGTGAATTTTATCTTGGTTGATTTTAGTTTTAGTTTTGGTTTTACAGCTACCCTAGCAGTTTTGGTTTTTATGTAGAGTGACATCGTTGTTTAACATGCAATTTTTATAAGTATAGAAATACAATGTGGAAAGTATAAGAAAAGACGACACCGTTAACTGTTAAAGCGTAACTGGCGAGTCTTCTCGTTACACCACCTGAAAGGTCAGTACTTGCGAGACATGTATATAATATTACAAGGAACTTAAATTGCAAGAGTAGAAGAAGGTTTAGTTACCAAACCCCAGGCTATGATTTTGTTGGATCTTGGAAGATCCTGGTAGATGATTTTAGAGAAAAATATGGCAAGTCCAGTTTGCCCTTCAGATTGTCCAATAGATTTTAAAATGCTCAAGTAATGACCTTAGATCACTTTGAAGATCTCTGGAAATATTTCAAGTTCATTTTGAACTTATCATATTGTTCCATTAATCATGTTAGCTCGATGTGTGACTACCCGGTTGCTCAGTGAAACTTAGCAATTTAATTATCTCAAGGATAAAATACTTGATTAATCAATTGTTGTTTCGTTTAAGAATTATGTGAGTGGGTGCCCTTAAGGCAAGTTTAGGTTATTTAAGATTATGGTGCCCACAATTAAGGTCAGGCTTGTAGTGTTTAAAGATGTTAATCACCAATTATGTCATCTTCTAAATCCGATCAATTGGGTTTAGACATCGAGTCTATGTCACTACTAAGCCTTTAAAATTCATGATAGGTGAAAGGGTGATTATCAAAATTTTGATGTAAGGGACATGTATTCTTATCGAATGGTCAAACCATCCTCAACTTTGGGCTTAAGAAAAGTGAATTTCCATCTTTCTAACTTAAGCTTATCACTTAAGAATCGTTTGATCTTAGTTGATTCCCCAGTCATGAAGATTAGGAGGATTATGGTTTTGTTGATGTTGTGCAGGGATAATGAGTGAGTTAATCCTAAATTTTATAATTCCATTATTTTTAAATCATCCAAATATGTTTATTAAGATCAAAATTACTTATTTTCCCTTTGGTTAATCCTAAATTTTGATTAAGGCACCAAAGCCTAAAATTACAACTTTGCCCTTGGGGCACTTAACCTCATAACTCATTAAACACAACTCAAATGACTTTGAGGGTTTAAAGTGTCATATTCATGAGGTAATTATAATGTTGGAGCAGAAGATGTGGACCTCTCCAAATTTTAATTTAATTTAGATAATTATTTAAATTTAAAAGATAGAATTTTCAAAGGTTAATTAATTTAATTATTCAAAATAAAGTTTGTAACTATAGAAAAATTATTAGAGGTCTCGTAAGGTCAGACAAACACTTAGGCAAAATTTCATGATTTTTTTTAATTAAATTTTTATTAATATTATTTAATTTTTAATCAATTTCAATGATTAAATTAATTCGAAAATAATGTTTTAATTACAAAAAATCATTTTTATATTTTTAATAGACATCTCTGAATTCTGAAAACTCAAAGAACCAAGTTTTGTATTTTTGTGATTTTTAATTTATTTATTGTAATTATCTTAATGAGAAAATATGGAAAATTCTTTTTTAAGCTTTTAAAATTTATATTTTAACTTAGAAAAATAAGGAAAAATATCCTAATGAATTCTAAGTGATCAAGGATCATTTTCACTCATTTTGAACCATTTTTATATTTTTGAAAATTTTGATTATTTTAATTATTTTTAATTCAAAATATATTTTAAAAATGAAATATTCCATAAAAATGGATTTTATTTTTGTTAAATATCCCTGGTCACAGGAACTCAGAGAACTAATTTTCATAATTTTTCTAAGCTTATTTAATTTAATATAATTTTTTTATACAAAATACAAGGTTTCCTTACAAATTCATTTTAGTGCTTAGACTAAGTCAAATAATTTTGATAGTTTTACTGTGAGTAAATATGATTTTTATGGACAGTGGGGAAGTGATCTTGTCAATTTTTGATAAGTGTATGATTTACATAAATTAATATAAGGTATATGCAATTAATTAAGCATGAAAATATAAAAGATGATTCAAAACATCACAATATTTATCCTAGACTTCTCTGACTACAGGAAACCTACTAAAATTATTCTCATAATTTTCCAATGATATTTTAACTTATATAATTAAAATAACCAAAATAGTCACTTTAGCTTGAAAATTAGGGCTAGAAGCATAGAGGTGTCCTCTGAACTTTGAAAAATCAGAAGACATGGCCCCTGTTATGAGGAATGAACCCTCAAAATTTCAAGCTATGGTGAACAATATTAAGTCATGGAGAATTAAAATACCACAGAGGGTATTTAAATCATTAAAAATTAGGGAATAAGAAAATAATTTTTATTTTTAATCCATATTATTCTACTTCATTCACTGAGCTAGGGGGTATTTTTATTTAATTTTTATGATTTTTCTAGAGAAAGATATGGATTTTTGAAGTTTAGGCATTTAAAATAATTCACAAAAAATCCCTATTTTTCTGCTTATCAACGCAGGACCCACCGCAACCTACGACAGCTCCAAACTTACACATGGTACGCTCTCATTCGACGCCACCATCCACTTCAGCTGCCATGTAGCCAGCGGTTCACGTACCATTCGCTGGTCCGACTTGATCTCCTCAGTTGGTTGGATACACGCGCAATCGGATGACTCTCAATTATCGTCGCCAAGTGACTTAACCTGTAAGTTGTTCACACTAAAACCTTAAGATCTTCATCTAGACTCAACCAAATTGCATGGGATTTGTTTCTAAAACTTCATCTACTCAAGACGAACACATCTATACAACTAATCAGGTATGAAATCAAGCCATTACAAATTGAGAATCAAAATATGTTCGGGCTAGGGGTAGAGCTCAATTCCTTTATTTGAGAGGGGAGGCCAAAATCAGATGGTTTTGGTAGCTTTAATTGGACCCAATGAACCTCCAGATGAAGTCTCAAGCCTTGATGAATTGTATAGGTAAGTTTTCGATCAAGGTGAATTTTAGGTGTTGGTCTAGACCTACTCTAGAGGCTGTTTTAGAGGGGGGTTTGATGGGGGAGTCAACTCCTCTTGCTCTAGGGATGGTGTGTGCACAATTAATTTGAGTTTGGTGGACTGTGGAGAGATGTCCTGGTTTGAGCTGAAAATTTAACCTCAAAATTGGGCTTTCACAATGTGGATCATGGGGGCAAAATGGTGGCAATGAGTATAGGAGTTCTTTAAGACCGTCTGAAAGAAATTGGACAGAGTTTCTCCAAGGATTTTGGCACACTCCTCTCTTTGGCCAAGGAGGGACTGATTAAATAGAGGAGCTTAGGGGGAGCTCAGGGCTAGTTGATGGGAGTAAAATGGTGCTTAGATGGAGGGCTGAGGAGCTCAAAAGAGCCATTGGGATGAGCTAGCCTATGGGTTGAAATTAGGTTTGAATTTGAGCTTAGGGGTCTTGATTTTAGTGTTTTCCAGCCACTAGGCCACCCGGTAGGGCCAGATGTGGTGGCCAGAAGGTCAGGTGAGCCAGGGGAGGCTTAATTATAATTTACTCCCAATGGTAAGTGATGATGGAAGAGATTTTTGGTTAAGGCCCAAAAATGGGATAAGATCCCTTAATTTAGGGACCCATTGGTCCATAACTTACTTGGGTGGTTTGAGAAGATTTAGCTTGGTCAATAAAGTGTGCTTAGTGGTCGTTGAGACCTTAATTTATTAACTTTAGGATGGCCATAACTTTGTGCTTAGTGGTCGTTGAGTCAATTTTGGTGCATGGGTCCAATTTTGGTCAAAAAGGCCAAAATTTGGGTTTGGGTTATACTATACATAAGTTTGAGCTCATTTTATTGATCAAAATTGTGTAGATGATTGCAATGAAGATTTTTTGTGAAGGATTGAAGTAATTTTAAGGTCAATTGAATGCTCAATTTGAAGGATTTTGGGATTTTGGTCAATTTAGACATGTTGGACTAGACTTGGGTCTAGGTTGGACTAAGTCCAAATTGATGGTTGAAAATGGTCTATAAGAATAGCATAAATAGTTTCCAACATAAATTGGGTGTCAATTTTGAGGTTAGGGCAGTCAATTTGGTGGAATGTGGAGGCATAACCAATTTGGGGCAAATTTGGGGATTTTGAACTTGGGTTAAAGTTAAGGGAAATTGAGGCTTCACTAAGGCCAATTGAAAGTTCAATTTGGTGTGTAGGAGTGTTAGGAAGAGTTTATGGTTTAAATTGTGGAAAATTGAGTAGGCTATGGGGTTCAATTAGGGGAGATTAGGTCATAGGGTCAAAATTGGGGGTTTTGATTTTAATCAAAATTGAGCTCGTAGCATGGGTCAATTAGGCTTAAATTTGATTTTAATTGGTAATATGAAAGGTGAGTTTGAGTTTAAAATTGAAATTGAGGGAAATTGGTATTAAATTGATGGGCATTTGGGATGAATTTGAGGAAATTGGGCCTTTAAAGGAAATTTGGGAATTTTGGTCAAAATGGTCAAATTGACTAAATTGTGTCCAATCGGAGGGTACAAATTGGTTTTCAAGATATTTGAGATGATTTATAAGGTTTTAGGAAAGTTTAGGATGCCAATGGTATTTTTGTAATTTTGGCAAATTTGGGGGTATTTTGGTATTTTTGGCAATTTTGGGTGGTTTTTGGCAATTTGTGTATTTTGAAATGGTTTGAAGTGATTCTTGAACAAATTTGAGTATTTTGGGTTAAATTATGAATCTTGGCCAAATTTGGGATTTGGGGGTGTTTAAGTAATTTGGGTAGGTTTTGGGGTAAAAGGGTCTATTTGGAAACTTTGGTAAAATTTGGGTATCAACCACCTTACATGAGCTATGGATCAATGAAATCCCCATTTGGGTCCTCTATGCACTAGTCTTAGCTAAACCCTAGCCTAGGGCTAGTGGGTCTAGGGGACCATGTACATGAGTCTCCCAAAAGATCAATGGATCAAAGTCAACAAATTAGGGTTTAGGGTTGTGGGTGGATATAGATGACAATGAGTGTAGTGAGTGAACTAGCTCCCGACCAACACCCAGGGTCAACCCAAAGGTCAAACAACCCTATGGGGACTCCTCTTGAGATCCTCCTTACTGACCCCACCTACTAAGTGCTAGAGGTTACGACCAGTATGTGGAACTTCAAGTTGAGCAAGAAAGAGTTTAGAATTTCTAAATGTGAGGGTTCCTATTCTAGTTTTCTAAGAATAGTGAATATGAAAGTCCTATGGCTAGACCTTAGGCAACTAAAGAGGGAAAACTAAACCTCAACCAAAAGTGAGGTCAACACCTCAGAAGCATTAAAAGTCCAAAAAACTTGTGAAAAGAGTATGAGAGATTGTGAAGAATTACTGAGAAGGGAATAAAGCAAAGGAATATCCTGAATGCTGAGATTTTTTGAGGAGTGCGGCACTCCGTGGGGATTGTGACAAATTTGTGCAGATAGAGACATTAATGCTGCGAAAGTGGAGAGTGTGGAATTTAGAAATGAAGAGGAATTAATTTATTAAATTTAATTTCATTTTTCTTATTATCTTTATGATCTTTTGATTATCAGGGTATTTTTTCAAAAATTTTCTCCATTGATTAGTTTTTTTTTTATTTTTTTATTAAATTTTATTGTCAAACTTTTGTTGTATCGTTTTTTGTTCATTATAATTTAGAACCAACATGTGGTTCTACGTCTCTTTATCCATCGCAAAAAAATGGGAAACTTGACAAATATACTAAAATCTGAAAGAACTTCATTAAACTACTTCAAATTTGTGTTACAAACTGAATGCATACTGAAGCTGTCAAAAGATAACTTTTTGAATACATTCTGAAGCATCAAATATTGAATACATATTAAATGTTGAATACACCTGAAACATTACAATTCATATCTGTCATATCTTGATTAGTACAAAAATTGACAATACCTTTCTATTTGTACTCTGTAGCAAGCGCATAAACAAGCCAACCTTCTAAGCCACGCTATGGGACAAGAATTTCTTTTACATGCACATAGAAGTACAACTATCTCATTGCTCGTATGGGTGTATTTATTCCAATTCTTCATCTGAACGGAATCCATGTGATATCTTCCTGTCATCCATTATTCTTAACGTAACATAAACTCTATGGTGTGGCACACCTAGGATGTAGTGCTTTGCTAAACCTGCTCTGTTTCCTTTCAAAATTAAATATGAACCCACTGGCAACAAAATTTCAATAGATCCTTGGAATTCTCTATGGCCAACAATATCAATTTCTTTTCCAAATAGAATATCACTCTTGCTCATAAAGGACATTGTGCAGAAAGGCCTGACAAAATCATGGTTATGTGGAGGAATGCAGTCTCGTTCCTCATAGATGTTGATGATGTAGCTATTTGGAATGCAATCTGCCAGTAGTATGGTCCACCTGATCATTCTCTTAATCATAATTTTTATCGCGGAAGGCAGAGGATCCAACTCGTCATATCTTAGGATACCTGGGGGGTTTCCTAGCATACATTTATGAAGTTATAACAATAACCACACTTAATTGTAATTCTTCCCTTTCCCCTCATCCATTTCTGAGGCTCTGAGTAGGTCTTCTTCATTAACAAGCGGAGCAGCCACTATCCCTCAAGTTGAACATGCAATCGAGTATCCTCCTCTCATCACTTTTGGAGAAAACTTCTATGTGTTGTTCCAGACCTTCTATGATGTTATCTAATTTCCTTAGAATTTCCTCATAAAACTCAAATTCTCTTTTCTTGACTTTGCTCATCCATTCTAACTCTGTAGTAAAAATCCTTTGTGTTTTTCGGGGCTGCTCCCCCATTTCAATCTTTGTGGGAAACCATCTCTGCATTAGCTTTGTATACAGTAGGATGTTTGACTCAGTATACTGGTGCTTGACCTCTCCACACTCGATGTCGGTAGCTATATACTCCTTGAAGGTATAATAACTCTCCAAATGGAGGATGTGACATCTTGAGCACTCCAAAAATGACCTCGTTGTTGATGCTTGTCTTGGAATATAAATGTTACACATTGGGCAACCTGTGCAAATCTCATTTGGAATCTATGGCGGTGCGGCTCTGTGACAAACTTTGTCTCTTCTTTAGTGATGGGTGGACTAGTAGAAGTTTCCCTCATGCATGGATCATTGAACACCTCCTCAGGAATTGGGGTAAGTGTTCCCTCTTCTTCTTTTATATATATTCTCTCCCAATATAAAAAAGTTCTATGCTTATGGGAGTTGGCATTACGACGTTGTGCCCTTCTAAGTGGCACATCCTGTACTCGTTCTTCATCGAAACTAACCAAGTTTCATGTCAGTGCAGTGATCATGGACTATAAATGGCTGGTTCCTTCCATTGGATGTTGTAGCTTATTTGCTTTCTTACTCTTTTGTAAGGAGTCTTCCTTAGTACTAATTTTGAGTAGTGATGGTAGCTCTTCTATCTCTCGGTGGCTGATTATGCTCATCAGGGGACTCTCGTAGTCTACATTGACCTGACCGTAGTCCAGGATCAAAGTTCATGATGCCGCCCTACGCTGTTGTTTCTTTATTTAATGCGAGATTCAAGCCATTTTTAAAGAAAAAATTAGCTTTTGCCCCGACATTTCTTTGCAGAAGACAGAAAAACATTAGTGCACTGAAATTTAGAACGAACAAAAAGAATAAAAAATTAGTTATTAAATGAGTTTTGAATTTATACAAGTGCAAGTATTTTATTTATTTAATTTAGTTTAAAGAAATTTTAAACTTAAAATGAAGGAAATTAAGGTAGGCGAATTCAAAATTTCATTTTATTGAGGTTAATTCTATTACCAAATTTTAAGCCCAGTTACAGACGCTGGCCAAACAAACATCCCTATAACGAGTAACATTTTAAAAATTCATTTCAAGTAATATCATGTTGTGTAATATATCTTCAAATATCGACCATTAATCTTCAACATAAGCCTTTTGTCTTAGAAATCCCCCAGCTGATAAGATCTTTATGAATAGTCCTTCTATATGGAATATGGTCCCTCTCAAGTTAGTTTGAATATTCCATCTATCTCACAGTGTACAAGAATAGGTCTTCTGAGAATGAGTACAAGATCACTAACTTTTAACGCTCTCAGGCAGACCAACTTGTCATGAGCCTGCACATTCCTTGCTTGGTAGGGTTCCAAATTCTACTATGCTTCTAATCTTTTCCCTTGAGCCTTCAAGTTCCTTAAGTCCAAGCTTTGTAATTTCTTTTGTTGTAATTTGATTAGCAAGGGTGACCCAAAGAGATAGAAACTAGACTTCTAGATGTAGTACAGCCTCAGACCCATATACAAGTTTGTAAGTTGTACATTGAGTGGCAGTTTTGAATGTCGTCTTGTAGGCCCACAAAGCTTCCAACAATTTATCATGCCATCCTCTTTTATTCTCGTCTAACATCTTCTTTAAAATTTGCACGAGCATCTTATTGAAGGCCACAACCCAGACGTTTTACCTTGGAGAGTAAATTGTTGAGTATCTCCAATCTATTTTATGTCGCTTGACGAAGTTGTTGATCTTAGTACATTTGAAGGCTGACCCATTATTTCAAATAATCCTACGTGGCACACCAAAACCGTAGACAATCTGACTTTTGAAGAATTGAAAAACATGTTGTGTTGTAACCTCCCACAACGACACTACTTCTGTCCATTTGGAGAAGTAATCCATAGATGTAAGAATAAATCTATCTCTTAAAATATGAAGGGTCTATTGGACCTACTATGTACGTGCTCAAACACTTGAATGGCTACGAGGCAATGGTTGGATGTAGCACATTCGGAGTTTGGTTTAAGACCACCCCTGCACTTGACAATGGCGACACTTTATGGATGCATCCATGCAATCAAATATCATTGCTGGCCAATAATATATGTGTTTTTTAATTTTCATTTTCATCTTTGGCCCTGCTGGTGAGCTCCACACAATCCGACACGTAGGCATGTAAACGAGTTGAACCCGAGCGAGCCCCGACTCAGTTCGTGTTTGGATTGTTTATATTTTGAGCTCAAAAAATAGGTTAATGTTCAACTCATTTGCTTAACGAGCTATTCATGAACAAAGAGTAGTTTTGACAACCCTAATCACGTAGTCATAAGATGTTAAGGGTTGGGGAAAGATTTAAAAATTATTGTTTAAATTAAAACATCATTTGAATCTATTTTACTAAACTTTATTTTATTTTATTAATTAAAAAATTTAATTTATTATGAATCTTTGTATCCATGAAGTCAATTAATATATATATGATGAGCAATATTTCGAGCCAAAATGAGCCAATTAGAACAAAAAAATCTTTGTTCGTGTTTGGCTCCTTAACTTAATGAACGAGCCGAACACGAGCTGTTTGTGAACAATAACTCATTTTGACAGCCTTACCAATGTGTACTTATTTCAAGATATTTATGATTCCTCTTTGCTTAGACATCTCAACAACATCTGATCAAATGATCTTCTGTAGAGGACATTACCCACTAAAGCTTATGACATAGCTCTTTTTGTGAAGTGATATGCTGTAGACTTGTCGTCTGGTAGCTTTTCAGTTTGCAAATATTCTATCAATGCCCTGCACCGATCTTTGTTAATGTCAGCTACTGCAATCATCATCTCTTCTTATTTTGTCAGTTTATGTATTTTATTGAAGTCGATCTGGGACAAAACCTGACAACCTTGTATTGTAATGTCAATGGAACCTCCGGTGGATATACTAGTTCTTTAGTAAGTTTTGCTAGAGTGGTGGCATGGGCGTTATCTCTCCAAGGAATCTGGTATAGAGTCACACTAGGGATATGCTCTAACAACTTATGTATCGATGGTATTCTGCTATCCTTGGCTTCAAAATCCTGTACTGTCCGATGACTTGTTGAATGATGAGTTGTGAGTCACCGTAGATGATAATGTCTGTTATAGTCATTTAGAATCTGGTCCAGTACCTTCTTCGATGATTTGCTACAAAATGTGCTCCATTCATCTTCCTCTAAATACGGATCTGTCGGAATGACTAGCTCGTCTGAAATCATATTTACAGAACCTCTTTCAGGTTTTTTAAAATATTCTTTTTGGATTGTTATATTTCCTTCTTTACAATTCCTCTCAACCCAATCCTTGAAACTGTAACAAAACTCTATTGTGCGTCCTAACATCTTGTGATAGGGGCAGAAAATGGGATAATCCTTCTTGTTAACTTCGTCTAGCTTCTTTGGTTATGACGGGCATCTTCATTAAATTTCTGAACATCTTCAACACATCTTCATCTTTGAAAGAATACAATATGTTCATCTAATCTTAAAAAGTTGGTCCCTGTTTACTATCTGTCTCGTACTATCCTCTCTCATATGATTGCTAGCTAGATTACACATTTTGCTACATCTGCTACTGCTGCTGAGGCTTAATCTGCTATGATAACTGTTGGGAACATTGATGAGAATGCTCGGCCTGAATCCTCATCAGCTGCTTCCATCTATCAACTGTCGCTACTGTTCCAGACTACTTCTCAAATACTGTGGCTGGTCTGGGTCTGTCATCCTTTTCCTGGGATTCCATGAGCTTGAATTCTTCTTGTATACTGCTAACCTTGCTTAGTTTCTTGAAGGACTTGATGATGAGTCTCTTAAGCATGGAAGCTACCGGTCCATGAATGTTTTTGAGTAGAATCTCAATCACATGGTGTTCCTATAGCCGAGGATCGCATTTCATGCTTACGTTTCTCCACCTTAATATATAATTCACCAAAGTCTTGTTATGCTTTTGGCTTTCCACTATGAGATCTCCAATAATCACATGATGCTGTGCTCCAGCAAATCTCTTCACGAATAAGTTCTCCAACTTGCAAATGTCTTTACTGATCTGTTGAGCAACTCAACATACCAATCAAATGATATCCTTGACAATTTGTTGAAAACTGAGGGAAGAGCAAGGCTTCATTACCTACAACATTGCAACAAATAGCTCGGAAATGGGCTATATGCTGGCACGGATTTTTAGTCCCATCGAACACACAAAACCTATAGGCTATGGCATGACATCCAACTCCTCTGTGTAAGGTTTAACCTTTAAAATTGATGCACCACCCCCAGATTTGGCTAAGGCCTCCCAAACTTGCTATTCGACCATCGACTTGATATCTTTTTCTAGTATTATACTATGTGTGGAATCTTTCTTTTGTTGGTCGTCTCTGTTGGTGAAGGCAACTTCTCTCCTTTCATCGGTAATGTGTATAATCTTAGGTTTATTGCCCTCTAACAAAGCCTTTTGCTGCGATTGTTATTGTTTGTGCATTGTGATCCCGACTTTCTATATATAGAGATATAAAATGTAATGTATGCGATTATATTTATAATATTTAAATATGGGATACTACACAAGTATACGTATTAAAATCACAGGAAGTATTAATTATAGATAACAAAATACTTTGCAATATATATTTTTACTCAAACTTAAGATGCTATAATATGAATAATTGTTCGATTCTTTTAGGAATTTTTTATAATTGAAAATAAAGTAAGAAACTAATTAACTTAACTAAAATACTTGCAAGATGAAGACAATATAAGTAAAATATCTTTTTCCTTATCATGAATTAGTGATAAAAATAGAAATTCAGTTGTGGAAGTATGCTAAATGTATTGTGCCAAATAGGAGCAATAATATTCTTTATCCTTACTAGAGATGCGATAAAGAATATTTGTTAATCTATAATTTGAATAGTCTTGAAGATCGGCTAGGCAGGGAAGATACTAGCTCTCACTCTAGAGTTCCCTCTTCTCCCTCCACCTAGGGGCTAGCATCTTGTATCAAAATCTAAAACTATGCATCAAATTGGGGGCTTTAGCCTGTCACTCTAAAGTCCTATATTCTACACCCCATGAACTAAATTCTCATTCATGAAATCAATATGTGGTTCCAACCATTTGTTGACTGAGACAATACCATTTCAGATCTTACATGTTATCACAACAGGTTTTAACATCTTAATTAGCCAAATCAAGAAGTAAATAAAGTGCAAGTTCTTGAATCATCACAACTTCTTCCAATATTGAAGTCTAATACTTCAAAAAATTTCACTTAAATATTTAATCACTTATCATTTTAAGGAAAAAGATAAAGAAAACTACTCAGAATCCACGGAAAAAACACAACCACACATGAGTTTAATAGTAGAAATCATGCACACAAACAAGAAATCTAAATAAAAACCAAGTGTAGTCACAGAGATAAACATTTGTCTCAAATATCTCTACCAAATGTCTTGAAGTTCCTTTAATTTCTCTTCCTTCTCTCACAATACAAAGTAACACTCAAAATAAAATAAAAAAAAGTAAAGGTGGACGGCGGCGGCGGCAGTTGTAAGTTTTGGTGGTTGGTTGCTGGCCTCTTCTTTTGGAACATCTAAGTTTTTTCTTATAGAAATCCAAGGGGCGCCTTGGTGTTTCTTCAAAAATATGTCTCCATTCAATGAATCTTCTAGAAGTTGTCTTCTCAAAAGCCAATTGAATGAATTTTCGTGTCCATAGGCTATTTTCCATGTTTTTATCAAGGGTTGTTTCAGACACCTCTTCAAAATCCCACTCCAATTAATATTTCTTCAAGTAACTAAATTTGGCACTTAAACTTAAAGTAAATTGCGCTTAGGCACCAATCCTGTGTGCTTAGGCACCCTAGTTCAATTTTACATCTTTCTTCTTTTTTGCTCCAAATTTGACCCTTTGTAACTCATTTGAGCATTTTTCATCCATTTGATTGTACTTACAAGAAAAAACACACAAATACCTTTCATTAAAGTGTAATATCTCAAAAATAGGTATAAAAATGTGTATATTAATACTATATATTTTAGGTGTATCAAAATACTCCAAACTTAAGATGTTACTTGTCCTCAAGTGACCTTTCAATCTTTAAAAACTAACATAAGTAGATAATGCATATGAGTTTCTTTAGGAGTTGCTAAAATTTAGATTTAGAAATATAGTAGTCCAATTTAGAGAAAAAAAAATAGTAAATGAGACCAACTTAAAGTTTAGAAATTTTTAATGTTAAGAAATATGAAAATATGAGTTCCTATCTAATTCATAAATATTTTAGATTTTCCAATTATAGAATTTAGCCCTTTTATTATTTCCACTTAAAAATTTTTATTAAGAATAATTTTACTTGCCATATTATATTTTTAAGCTTAAGAGTTTCCTAAATCTTGTGGAATTAATTTTTGATTAGACACTAATTGTCAAGCTTCTCCTCCCTTTTCTTTTCTTTTTCTTCCTCCTTTTCTTTTCTTTTTCTTTTCCTTTTTCATTTTCTTTTTTTTTCTTCTTTCTTTTTTTTCTTTTTCTTTTTCAAGTAAGAAATATTTATATTTGGATAGGTCTTTAATGGTTTTGAATTCCACTTCTTCTTTTCTAAAGCAAAGCCTTGATATAAATATTTTACTTATAAATATAATAATAGTTTTGAAAATTATTTTTAACAAAGAAATTAAAGTATTAAAAATGAAATTCTGAATTTATTAATTTATCAAAAATACAATTTTTCTTACTAAGGATAGTTATACTATATTTAGTATTTTCTACCCTAAAAATTTTTAACTTTAAGTTTTTCTTCATTACTCTAAATTTTAATTAAATTTTCTTACTCATTTGTAAAATAAAAATTTTACTTATCTAATATAACTTCATATACATACTCATTTTTCAAGTCAAAATCAATTTTATTTGAAATACAATTAAGAACAAATAAACTTTTAAGTTTCTTTAAAATTTTTCATCCCCCCAAAACTTAATTTTTTAATAGAAATAAAACATTTAGCATCATATATAGAAGCAGGAATGAAAACTAACTATAACATGCTTGCAAGAATGTTCATATCCTAAATATGCAAGTACAACAATTAAAAATAAGAGTAGAAAATTAAATTGATCAAATTTTTAATTCTACTTAATATAAAGAGATTCATTAGATTCTATGCAGTGGAGTATAACTGAAAAGCAAATAAACACGCTGGAAAACAAACACAATTGCAACATAAGGAAAAATAACTGGTAGGAAATTGATTTTTTTTAACATGCAGCTCTTAAGTAAAAAGTTAAATTTTAAATTTTTCCAGGATTTTAAATTAAGTTCAAAAAACACTAACTAAATACACCAAACAACACAATTAACATAATTACTACCACACAAACATACTAACTAAACAAAAATACAAATACATCACAAAAATGTCTACGAAACACAACAACTAAAACTAACAATTTCAACAGTCTAAACTGAAAAAAATAAGTACAGAATACCTGCACAATCCACAATACATAAACAAAAAATAACATAAAAGAGAAAAAAAACTACAAATCCAACTAAGCATCATCTTCCTCATCACTATCATCACTACACCAAGCAACTGTAGGCTCATATGGTGGATATCTAACGTACTGGGGAAATACCACAACTTGGTTACCTCTATTGAGATGATCCATAGTTGTGTTTTATTCCTCCTCATAGTCACTTCTTATTCTCATATACCCATCCATATGCTCAGCAAAATGCTCTAAATTTGACACTTTTTCATTGTAATAAATAACATTATTCAAAATCCTTTATATAAGCTGTGACTGAGTATCATAACCCCCCGTGATGTAGAAGTATGTGAAGTAGAGGCTCGTGAAGTAGAGGTAGCTGAACTACTGGAGAATCCACCCTTCCAACAAAAAATAGAATGATGTGAAGAAGTTTTCACATTCACACTGGTAATGGGCTTCAGTGGCTATAAGATTTCCTCCCAGTTATTATATCTAATGCCAGCCTGCTCACATAACTAAAAGGTCAAAGATGCAAATCCCAAACCTGCGGTAATAGCAGCAATAAGAAAAATGTTAATAACTTTATAAATCAATCCTCCAATATCAATTAGCTTGGACTGCTGAATATAGTAGTTCAAGGTTGCTCTCTCTCAAGTTACTTCACTCAAATGATTTGTAGGTAGCAGACGAGCAGAGATAAAATAGTGCCATGCCTTTGCATTGGCATCGAACTTTGAGGCAGAAAAATTTACTCTTCTTTCATTTGTAATCTTCCATAATCCTCTCCCATCAATTAAAGATGGTATAATCTCATCTAGCTCCTTCTCAGTAGGACTATAGTTTGCATAAAAATACAAAGTACTAGGAGGAAAATGGTAAAACTGATTAATTACCTCAAGAGAAAATGGTATTATCTTCTCCCGTAATGCGACTCCTTCCTCATTAGTCTCTGAGAGATTTACATAGAGCTCTCATACAACATAGATCACGGTGAAAACAAAAAAAATAACAGAACCCCTCCCACTGGCGGCTAACAATCAACTCTTAAATAGCTCCTCCCAGACTTTTGAAACATAGCTTAGAAATTAGTTTCCTTGTATATAAAGCATCACTGTACCTGTCCTAAGCTCTCAAACTAACAATTTTACTTAAATCAAATGGATCTTTTCATTCTTGGTGCCATTTTATAAAAATTTGTAGAAAATTCAAAATAAATTCCACAATCAACTCCAAATCATAAAACACAACTCCTAAAAGCTTAAAATAACAAATCTATGAATTTTTCATCAATTTTTTCCAATAGTTAACCATGAATAGTGATTTTCGGGTAGCTATGTTCAAAATACATGGTGAAAATAAAAAAAAATTTGCATAGAAGTGAAGCTCTTTCGTCAAGAAGATCAAATTTAACAAATTTGACTTCAATCCACCAAGAAATTTTCAAATAAGATGATGCTCTAGCTCTCTAAATCACGAAAAACCTAGGAAGAAAGGGAAGTGGAGTGTTTTAATGGAAATTTTTAGACCAAAAATTCACTTAAAACAGTTTGCAAACCGGTTTTCATGAACTGGTGCTTAAAAGTGAATGGTTCGATGCTTAGGCGCTCGTCTATCAGTTTAGTCAGAGCTTAAGCGCGGGATTTGGCGCTTTCGCACCAGTGCACAAATTTTGTTTTATTTTTTCATTTAAGAGAAACACATTCCTAACCTAAGTAAACCAACTCTCTATGGTCTTAAAAACATTATATATACTATTCTCTTACCTCTCACTTTATTCTAACTTAAGATTCAACAATTTAAGCTAATTTGATTCAATACTAAAAAAACACAAAACTTTTCACAAAGAAAACACTTATATTCATTCACAAACAAATACAAACATTTTTTAATACATAGATTATCAATCCAAATAGTCTTGGATGAGAAAACTTCTAACACAAACTCTAAAAAAATTAACATATAAAAAAACTTTAAAACACACTTAATATTAACAAACAAACACTAAACATAAGCACTAAATCATGAACTTAATTCCATTCTCTAGTTGATGGAACAAATTCTAGACTATCATTAGTCTCTCCTTCAGCATTTGGTATGTATATCTGAAAGAACGGACGATGATTAATAACTCTGGTTGAATCTTCTTCAATCCACTTGCTTTTCAGATACATAGCCTTATTTGCTTCTTCTATAAAACTGGTATGGCTAAACTGCATCTTTAGTTGCCATCCCATATAATCTAGATGTGTATTAACTTCCATTACTTTCGCTTCAATTGAAGCCACGTTAGCCTCAATTTTATTGATCTTTTCTGTTATTCCTTCAATACTAACAGCTAGAAAACCGTTATACATCTCTTGCGCACTCTTGCTAATAAACTTCTTTCTCATTGCTTCTTCATTCTTCTTAAAATCACTCTCCCAAGATGACATTTTTTCAAAACTTTCTCTTTTCACTTAGAATTTAAGGGAAAAATGAAGGTGTGGTGAGATTTCTCTTCATACATCCTCTATTTATAGGCTTTAAACCCTTCCTAATACTCCTAGGGACATCTTAGAACTACTTTAAATCTTCAAGCCAACCAACTTGTAGTTAGAAGTTCTAGAAATCAAAATTCACACATGTTTTTTTAACTGTTGTTCTTAAGCACCGGATCTTCGCACTTAAGCGCCAGTGCTCAATTTAGTACAAGACAACTTAACATCCAAACATTCATTCTAACATGTCAAGACATCTTTTATGGTCTTAAAATAATCACTAACTTAACATATAATCAAATTACTACCAAAATTTTCTAATTCATAGAAAATAACATAACAATAAAAATAAACACATAGATAACTATGAGATGTCTCCCACAGAGCGCTTGATTTTACATTGTCAGGCTGACATAACCAGTGCTTATTCTGGTTAACCCAACATTAGAAAACCATTTAATTTATGTGGGTCACCTTAAAAGTAGGATTTCAGTCTGTGACCATTCACTTTGAATATTTTATCAGTTTTAGGATCTTTAATAACCACAGCTCCAAAAGTATAAACTTTCATCACAACAAATGACCCCATCCACCTGGGCTTAAGTTTGCCTGAAAATAATCTTAACCTTGCATTATAAAGCAAAAATTTTTTACCCTGACTGAAAATTTTAGTTAAAATCTTTCGATCATGCCACATCTTCATCTTTTGTAAATCTTAGCACTTTTATAAGATTCATTCCTTATCTCTTCAAGCTCATTTAATTATAATAACCTCTTCTCACCAGCATCTTTTAAATTCCTTAATTACCCAATATGCTTTATGCTCAAGTTCAATTGGTAAGCGACACGTTTTCCCAAATACTAGCCTGAATGGGGACATTCCTATAGAAGTTTTGTATGCAGCCCTATAAGTCCAAAAAACATAGTCAAGTTTAGCTGACCAATCCATTTGGGTTGGATTTACAAATTTTTCCAATATTCTTTTAATTTCACAAATGGATAATTCAGGCAAACCACTTGTCTGAGGATGATAAGCGGTAGCAATTCTATGGTTAGTATGATATTTCTTTAATAATTTATCCATCATTACATTTTTGAAATGACTTTCCCCATCAGTTATGATCACTCTCGCCATCCCAAATCTACAAAATACATTTGTTCTTAAAAACATTGCAACACTTCGAGCATTGCATCGAGGTAAAGCAATAAGTTCTATCCATTTGGATATATAGTCTACTGCTAACAATATACATAAATTTTTGAAAGATGGTATAAATGGTCCTAAGAAATCTAATGCCCAAATAACAAATATCTCAACTCCTAACATATAATTGAGGGGCATCTCATTCCTCCTAAATATTTTATTTGCTCGTTGACATATATCACAAGTTTGCATTAACATCTCTAATGATTGTAGACCAATAAAATCCATATTGTTAAATTTTGTATGTTGTTTTATCAACACCAAAATGTCCCCCAAAATCAAAATTATGACATTTTTATAATTTCATAAGTTTCTTCTAATGGTACACATCTTTGAATAATTAAATCCTTTCCTTATTTATTAATGTCATAAGTTTCTTCTGAAGGCACACATCTTTGAATAATAAAAATGGGTCATCCCAAAAATAAGTCTTAGCTTTAGATAAAATTTCCTCTTTTGTTGGTATGTCATTCCATAGGGTATAATTTCACTAACAATGAAGTTCACAACGTATGCAAACCATGGAATACACCACTCATTAATATTGAACATTTTTTCATCTCGAAAGTGTTCATTAATCTATTTTTTGAAATGGAGTAGTTTTTCTAATTCATGTCTGGACATATGATAAAAAAATTGATGCTCAGCTACCTTCTTATTTACTATTTCAAAATCAAATTGTTGCAGAAGAAGAACCCATCGTATCAATCTAGGTTTCGCTTCCTTCTTTTCATTAAATATTTAATAGCAGAATGATCTATATGCATAATACATTTAGTTCAAATGAAGTATGATCTAAATTTCTCAAAAGCATATATTACCGCTAATAACTCTTTCTCAATTGGTTTATAATTAATTTGAGCTCCATTAAGAGCTCTACTAGCATAATATATAACTTTGAAAATCTTATCATGCTTTAGTCCTAAAACAATTCTAATATCATAATCACTAGGATCACACATTAATTCAAAAGGTTTTTCCCAATCTGGTGCAACAAAAATTGGTGTAGTGACTAATTTTTCTTTTAATAATTCAAAATTTTGTAGGCACTCTCCATCAAAATTAAAAATTACATATTTTTGAAGTAATTGGCATAGAGGCTTAGCAAGTTTTGAAAAGTATTTAATATATCACTCGTAGAATCCGACATGTCCTAAGAAACTTCTAATTTCCTTTACACTTATTGGTTAAGGTAAATTAGCGATTACTTAAATTTTTGCAGGGTCTACTTCCCTACCTTTTTCTAAAATTTGATGTCCCAAAACTATTTCTCCTGCTACCATAAATTGGCATTTTTTCAAATTAAGGACTAAATTTGTTTCTTCACAGCGCTTAAGAACTTTTGATAGATATTCTAAACATAAGTCAAATGAAGTTTTTGCCATCCTGTAACTTGACTTTTTGGTATTAACTCATTATGTTCATTCAAAGTCACAGTCACTCCTCCTTTCTTAGGAACACAGTGAATTGGATTAACCCATGCACTATCTGAAATAGGGTAAATAATTCCAACATCTAACCACTTTAACACTTTTTTTTAATAACTTCTTTCATAATAGGATTCAATCTCCTTTAAGGATCAGCCTTGGGGTTGAAGTTCTCTTCCATATGAATTCTATGCATAAAAATTGAAGAACTAATTCATTTTATATCAATAATTGGTCATCCAAATACTTTCTTATAACTCTTTGAAATTTTCATCGAACTCTCTTCTTCTTCTGTAGTTAATTTTGAGGAAATTATAACAAGTAGTGTAGAGGAATCACCTAAAAAGGCACATTTCAAATGTTCAAGAAGTAACTTCAACTTAAATTCAGGAAGTTTTTCAATTGATGGATAAAAATATGTATCTTTCTTTGTAGTGTCCAAAACTTCAAATCTTTTGCAAACATAATTTAAATCTTCCTTATTTAAAACTTCATATTTACCTAATTCCTTTTCTTGCTCATTTTCCAACGCTTTAATCTCAGATTTCTCTTCATAATTTTTTTTGATGTGACGTTCACTTAAATATCTTATCACATCCAATCTATAACATTCATCATCTTTACCTTTGCAGGGTACTTCATTAATTTATAAATATTAAATGTAACTGTTTGATCATTGACACGCATAGTTAATTCTTCTTTTTGAACATCTATTATTGCACTTCCAATGGCTAGGTAAGGTCTCCCTAAAATAACAGGTATCTCTTTATCTTCCTCATTGTCTAGCACAATGAAATCAATAGGAAAGATAAATTGATCCATGTTCACTAGGACATCTTCTATAACTCCTTTGGGGTAAGTTATTGATCTATCTGCTAAATACAGAGTTACAGTAGTAGGGGTTATTTTTCTTAATCCCAATCGTTTAAATATTGATAATGGCATAAGGTTGATGCTTGCTCCAAAATCACATCAAGCTTTCACATAAAATCTATCTCCTATTGCACATGGAATTGTAAAGCTACCAAGATCTTTAAGCTTTTCAGGGAGCTTATTCTGAATTATAGCACTGCTCTCCTCACTAAGTGCAACAATCTCATTATCTTCAAAATTCTTTTTTCTGTTAAGAATATCCTTCATAAACTTCACATAGCTTGACATTTGTTCTAAAGCTTTAGCAAATGAAATATTAATTGTAAGCTTTTTAAAAATTTCTAGAAATTTTGGAAATTGCTTATCCAACCTTTGTTGTCGAAGCTTCTAAGGAAATGGCAGTGGTGGTCTTTCCAAATTAACTTTAAGTGGAGAAATAGGTCTTACTAAACCTTTCAAAGCATCCTCTTTTGGTTCTTCAATCTCTTCTCTCTCTACTTTAGTCTCTTTTTGAACTCTACCTTCCAATTCTCTTCCGCTTCTAAGTTGAACTGCTTTTACTTGTTCTTTGTTCTTGTCTTTTAGATTTACTTTTGTATTTTTAGGAAGTGTTCCTTGGGATCTATTACTTAATGAATTTACTATTTGTCTAAGTTGATTCTCAATATTTCTAATTATAGCTCTTTGACTTTGTAACTGATTTTCCATTTTTAACACTTCTTTTATAGACAACTTCTTCTCCTTAAATTGTGAATTACTGTAAAAACCTGGAGAATAAGTAGGTCTATAATTACTATTCCCTTGGTTGTTCCAGTTTCCCAATGGGTTTACTTGATTGTTCCCTATTGTTGATTATTGCCACTCGTAGTATTATTCCAATTAAAATTGGGATGGTTCTTCCAACCTGAGTTATAATGATTTGAATATGGGTTATTCTACTTGTTATTTATGACATTCAAAGTTTTCATTGATGCTTGAGAATATACAATTTAGCCTAATGATTTCTCTTCAATCATAGATATTGGTTGAGAAAAATTCAATCCAAATTATTCTAACTTCCTTGAGTTGCAGCAACTTGATTTGCCAACATGGCAAAAGCATCAGTTTCATGAACATTGGCTACTTTATTAAGATTTACCCTCTCAGAAAGCCATTAAAAATTATTGGTAGTCATCTCTTCTATTAAAGCATAAGCGTCATTAAATGTTTTTGACATCAATGAACCACCAACAACGACATCAATAATAGATCTAAGAGATCCATCCAATCCATTGTAAAATATTTGAATTATTAACTAATCTGGTATAGCATGGTATGGTCACTTTCTTAAGAGTTATTTAAATTGCTTCCATGGTTCAAAAATAGATTCCCCTTCAAACTGACTAAAATATGTAATATCATTTCTAAGCTTTAAAGTCTTTGATGGTGGAAAATGTTTAGCAAGGAATTTTTGTGCTAAATTACTCCAAGTTCTGATAGATCCAGGTGATAACAAATGTAACCATATCTTAGCCTTATTCCTCAGTGAGAAAGGAAATAATCTAAGTCTTATAGCATCATCTGATACACTATCATTTTTAAATTAGCACACAATTCTATAAAATTGGCAAGTTGTAAATTTGGATCTTCAATTGGTGCTTTCCCAAACTGATTATTTGATATCATTTAGATAATAGAAGGTTTAAGCTCAAATAAATTAGCCACTACAACCGATTTTTGAATACTACAATTATGTTCATCCAGAGTAGGGTTTGCATAATCTCTTAAAAGCCTAAACTCTTCAACATTTTGATTAATTTGATTTGCCATTTGTTAAAAATTTTCAGTAATTTTTAATTTTTTAATTTTTCTAATAGTTTTTTCTAATTCAGAATCGTAAGGCACAAGTTCTGCTAAACCTGAACTACACATACAATACTATAAAACACAAATATATAAAATAAAATAAAATACAATGAAAAATAAAATACAATGAAAAATAAAAAAAAACACAAACAATAACTTTATATAAAACTGACACTACAATATTTCAAAAATAAATCTTAAAATTTAAATAAGGCTTACTAAAATTTTGTTATAAAAAAACTTCTTTTAGAATTTTTTTTTTTGCAAATTACTAATGTTTTTCTCCTTTCTCGGCAACGACCCCAAAAACTTATTCCTGACTTTCTATATATAGAGATGTAAAATGCTTGTATTTGATTATATTTATAATATTTCAATATGAAATATTACGCAAGTATACGTATCATTATCAGGTAATATAGAACTTTCAAATTGAGTCCCAAATTTCGAAGCTACAGGAAGGATTAGTTTTAGATAATAAAAAACTTAACAATATATATTCTTACTCAAACATAAGATCCTATAAGAAGAATATAATTGAAAATAAAGTAAGCAACTAATTAACTTAACTAAAAAACTTGCAAGATGAAGATAATATAAGCAAAATATCTGTTTTCTTATCATGAATCAATGATAAACATATTGATCCATTGGTTGATCTATTGTTTGAATAGTCTTGAAGACCGACTGAGAGGGAAGATACTAGCTCTCACTCTAGAGTTCCCACTTCTCCCTCCACTTGGGGGCTAACATCTCTTATCAAAACCTAAAACTACAAATCAAATTGGGAGCTTTAGCCTGTCACTCTAAAGTCCTCTAATTCTACACCCATGAACATATATTTCTCTATTTATTTGCTCTCAACACCATGAACTACATTCTCTTTAATGAAATCAATATGTGATTCCAATCATTTGTTGACTAAGACAATACCATCTCGGATTTTACATATTCTCACAATAGGTTTTAACATCTTAATTGGCTAATTCAAGAAGTAAATGAAGTGCAAGGTCTTGAATTATCACAACTTCTTCCAACATTGAAGACTAATACTTCGCACAACCTCCTTTAAACATTTAATCACTTATCATTTTAAGGAAAAGGATAAAGAAAACAACTCAAAATCCTTGGAGAAAATACAGCCACACATGAGTTTAAAATTAAAAATCATGCACACAAACAAGAAATCTAAACTAAAAACCAAGTGTAGTCACAAAGATAAACACTTATCTCAAATTCTCTTCACCAAATATCTTAAAGTTCCTTTGAATTCTCTTCCTTCTCTCATAATACAAACTAACAATCAAAATAAAATAAAATTAAGTATCGGTGGCTGGTGGGGACAGTAGTAAATTTTGGTGGTTGGTTGCTGGCCTCTTCTTTTATAAAATCTAAGTCTTTTCTTACAAAAACCCAAAGGGTATCCTAGTGTCTCTTCAAAAAGGTGTCTCCATTTAATGAATCTTCTAAAATTTGTCTCCTCAAAAGTCAATTGATTGAATTTTCGTGTCCTTGAGCAACTTCCCACGTTTTTATTAAGAGTTGCTACAAATATTTCTTCAAAATTTTGCTCCAATTAATATTTCAAGTAAATAGCTTTGGCACTTAAGCGCAAAGTACGTGGTACTTACTGTGGGTGCTCTGGCACTTTGGCACCAATTTTGAGCGTATAGGCGCCCTGATTCATTTTTGCACCTTTCTTCATTTTTGCTCCAAATTTGAACCATTTTCACTTCTTTTAGCATTTTTCATCCATTTGATCGTACCTAGAAGAAAAACGCATAAATACCTTTCATTAAAGCGCAATATTTCAAATAGGTATAAAAATTTGTAGAAAAATACTATATTTTTTAGGTATATCACCTTTGTATAGCTTTGCTATACAATTTAAACCCTAACTCGCCTTAGGAACCGAGGTTGTTGTACTGTACGACCTAAATTTTCACATCTTCCAAGCTATTTGTATGACTGTGTTATGCAAATAAAATTCTTAATTAATAAAATTGACATAATATAACATTTAAATAATTTTTCTTCTTGAAATAGAAGCCAAACCATAGGATAGCTTGGGATTTTACTGAGGTTTTCCTCAGGATCTTTGACAAGCCCTAGTTCCTCTTGCTTCTGATAAATTTAGATTTAAAATTATGTCCAATTGAACTTGGATTTGATTTCAATAAATTTTAAGCATGCTGAATTTTAGTTTAGAATTGAAATTGGGGAAAATTGAGATCAAATTGGTGGACATGGAGGTGAATTAGGGTAATTGGACCTTTAAGGGCAATTTGGGATTTTGGTCAAAATTGGGGTTTCAAGGGTACTTTGGTAAATTGAGGTAGGTTTAGGAGAAAAATACTAAATTGGGTATTTTAGTAGGATTGGGGTTACCAACCACACAACCAACCTACTTGAGCCATGGACCAATATAATTTCCTACGTTGGGTCCTCCATGTACTGGTCTCAGCTAAACCCTAGTCTAAGGCTAGTGGCCTAAGGGACCATCTATATGAGTTTCCCAAAAGTTAAGGGACCAACTAAGCATATTTGACTAATGCTAGAGGTTATGAGTGTAAGTAGGGCGGAGGAGTATCATGTGTGTGTGTGTGTGTGTGTGTGTGAAATTGACCAAGGCCACACCATCCAAGGTCCATCCTAAGGCCAAATAGTCCTATGGGGACTCCCTTTGAGCTCCCCCATCGAGCAAAGAAGAGTTTAGAGTTTTTAATGGTGAGTGTTCCTTTGCTAGTCCTCTAAGAATAATCAACAAAAAAGTCCTTTGGCTAGACCTTGGGTTACTAAGGAGGAAATAAGACCTCAACTAAAAGTGAGGTCAACAATCACGGGTTTTTGTTAGCCATTTGACATATGAAGATGATGCAATACTATTCTATAATGGTACTAAAACTTCTATCAAAGCTCTAATGTTGTTGCTCAATGTTTTTCAAAACTTTTCTGGTTATATATCAATAAAGCCAAATGTAATATATACTTTGTTAAGTATATTAATAGCAATTTAGCTAGTTGGGTTACTTCCTATTCTGGCATTCACTCTGCCTCTCTCCCTCTTGAACAACTTATTGTCAAGCAAATACAAATGGATGATGTGGTAGAAAAGATTAAATAAAAATTTTTTATTGGAGGAATGTCTTCCTTTCAAATGGTGGTGAGTGACTTAATTTAAAAGTGCTCTACATAGCATCCGTTTGTATGCAATAAACATTCTTAATCATAGAAAGAGCACAAAAGAATGTTTGGAAAAACATTTTTTGCAAAAATCTCTGGTTTGGTGGAGGTACAAATAAATTTGTGGCAGGTTGGAATAAATTCTAAAAGCTAAGAACATGAGGTGGTCTTAAGTTTAAAACTTTGCATCAATTTGCTGAAATTAATATGTGCAAGCTATAGTTTAAATTCAGAACAAGTGGTTCATTATGGGTTAAATTCTAAATTTAGAAGTACTGCACTCAGGCACGACCTTCCTCTATCATATAAATTGATTTGAAAATTTGGAAAGCTATTTTAAAAACTAGATCCTTGGCTAAAATATTTATCTATTGGGATATTGGTGAGGATAAAGTTTCTTTCGGGCATGATCACTAGGGTATGATGACTTTTAAAGATTATACCCATCAGTATAATGATAATAATTTGTTGGTCTTTGACAGTTGGCTTGATGGCGAATGGGATGCAAATAAATTGAGGTATTTGGTAGGTTAAGAAGCAACAGAAATCGCTAAAATCCTAATACAAAAGCATAAAAAGAATACTTTTATTTAGAAACTCAATTCAAAGGTGTCTATTACTAAATTTCTTTATACCAATCTTCATAACTCCAGCAATTGCAACTGGAGGCACTTGATCTGGCATGCTCTCATGTCTCCTGCTATCTCTTTCTTCTTATGGAGAGTTTTCCTATTTATGTTACCTCTAGATGATATACTTAAGTTGAAAGGGTTGAGGATGGATTCTATATGATATCTCTGTAAATGGGCTGAAGAAACAACCACTCATCTTTTTTATGATTTTTTTTGCTAGAGAAATCTGGATTATAATTTGGTGGCATTTTAGGGTTAAATGGCCTCAGAGGTTTAATATAGAGGATTGCTTGATCATTTGGAAAGCTGTTAATCTTACTGATAAAATACTTGATTACTTTCCTTTAGTTATGTTGTGATTTATCTATTATGCTAGAAATAGTGTTAGATATGACTGCTCTCCTCCTAATCACTCTCCTATACTTTCTTATATACTTGTACATTATGCTAAAGATTGCATGAGGTTTAAAGTTAGATACACTTATCCCTATACTAGAGAAGGATAGGAGGCCAACCTTGATTTTGTGGCAGCCCCATTCCTTTGGTTGGGTTTAAGTTAATGTTGATGGGAGTTAAGTTATTAATGCTTCTGGTGCTAAAAAAATATTTAGAGACTATTTGGGCCATTCTCTTTATCACTTTGCCTCACCTGTTAATGCTTCCTGTCCCATTGAGGCTAAGTGCTGGGCAATTTTACTTATTTTACAAATTGCTGTTATATTTCAGTTAACACTCTTAATAGTAGAAACTCATTCCACTAT
The DNA here is from genome assembly GCA_002079205.1 of Phalaenopsis hybrid cultivar. Taxonomy (NCBI): domain Eukaryota; kingdom Viridiplantae; phylum Streptophyta; class Magnoliopsida; order Asparagales; family Orchidaceae; genus Phalaenopsis; species Phalaenopsis hybrid cultivar. The sequence continues at coordinate 72,726 of JXCR01094715.1, forward strand.
TCTTTTTGAACTATTAACTAAGGTTTCTAAGCCTTTCTGGAACCTAGTTTGCATTTTAAATAAAATTGGGAACATTATTTTTAAAAATCATCTCATGGTTCAAATGAGTTTCATATACAAAGATTGTAATACTCTAGTGGATTGGCTGACAAAATGTCGTGCAACTGGGATTTTCATGGGAGTGGAACCTTCTCTATTATCTCAATAAAATTATTAACAGAAATATTTTGGATGTCCTTATATCAAAAGATATCTTTTTTTGTATGTTCATCTGTTTGGCTTTGGTTTATTTCCGCTACGTCCTTGTTTCAGGTTAAAGATTTAATGATGTCGGGTTTATGGTTTGAGGCTTATGTTGTAGCATTGATTAATCTTATGTAGGAATTATTTACTTACATATTAATGTTGCTCAGGATACTGCTAGTTTTTTCATCTTGTTTAATTTCATATTTTTGTGGATTACTTTTGATTTTCTACTCTTGGTAATGTTTACTATGGAGGCTGTTGTTGTGAGATATTGGCTGTCATGGCTCATTGCTGGGATGTCAAACTACTGGAATCTTTCCTTGATGGTATGCACCAACTAATGCTTTATAAATAATTTTGGGGCATCCTATACAGGGACAAAGATAATATTGTATACATTTTGGGAGTCTTTTGCTTTTTGTTTAGGTATACTTTTTTTTTGGAGATCCTTTTTTGTTTGGTGTTGTATTTTTGGTGGTAGAACCTCTATGAGTGTGTCATGTATTTTCTTAGGTTTTTGTAGTGGGATCCAACCTTTCATTACGTATCTTTTTGCTTGATGGAATAAAACTACCTTACTCAAAATACAACTCACCCGTAATAAAAATCAAAGAATCTCCACCGAAAGGTACAAGTCACTCAATAACATAAAAAACACAATAAATCATATATATATATGTATA
>JXCR01094725.1:0-11064 GCA_002079205.1 Phalaenopsis hybrid cultivar
TTTATTTTGTTTTATTGTGTGTGTATGTGTGTGTGTGTGTGAGTGCATGTGTTTGTGCGCTGCCAGCCATGAACTGTTGGTAGAGCAGCCACTTTGAAGATCATAAGTCCCCACATGTCACGGGTTCAAATCCCCCTCTAGCTAGTTTGTCGATAGTGAGCGTGGTCCTCGAATAGTTAGGCACGTGAAAATGGTTAGGGGCTCGTATAATAGTTCTGATCATTCTTTTATATATATATATATATATAGATATATATAATGTGGCAATGTTTGTAAAATTGATGAGAAGGCATGATTGATTGCTCCACCATGCATCCCTGAGCTCCTTTTAGAAAAGGGAGCACAATGATAAGACATCTTTATTGCATTTTAGACCATAAAGCAGTCCAAAATGACATTTTTGAAATTTTTTTGAAAAAATAGTCAAGTGCTAAGCCCATAAGTTGCGCATTTCAACAAGAATGTTATCTCCCAAATCATTTTTTGTATGAGTGTAGTCCAACTATATTAAATGATAGCATGACACTAAAGAGTTGGTATCATGGATTATAAAGATACCAATTATGAGCCCACCCCTCCCTTTTTTTTTTTTTCTAATTGGAAGAAAGATGAATATTTTAAATGTTTTATAATTTACATATTTACATATTTAACTCATTAATTTCATGTTTTTTTATATATATATAATACTTAAATCTTATATGTATTTGGAACAGTTACGTGCCACTTCCTGTGTATTTACATATCTAACACCTAAATTTCAATTTTTACATGCATGCCCCTTCCCTAAGAAGGTGTATTTCACTTCTTAAAACATAAAGTGGTGGCATTTTTAATATGATGTCAAAGATTTGGGTGGTATAAATGTAAAAAAAATGAAATTAGTTGTTAGATATGTAAATTCATAGGAATTGAGTGGGAATGTATGTAAATGCTCCTTTACATTTTTTTAAAAGTGAAAACTATATCTGTATGCATACATTTTTTTATTTATTTGATTATGATACTTATATATTGTATAAGAATATATAATACATAAATATATAAAAGGTATGGTATATGTATGTAAATTACTCTTTATAATTTTATTGTAATAAAATTACTTTGAGTGGTAGAATCCAGTCTTCTCAATTTGGCAAGTGTTGCCATGCTGACATGTTAAATGCTCCCAAAAAAGTGTAGCTTTTTTTTCCCTATTAATTCCATTTTTTCCAGCAAAAAAAAAAATAAAAAAAACATATTGCTAAAAAATGCTTACGTAAGCAATTAAGGAGATTCAAAAGTTATGATATCAAATACGGCAAACCACCGGGAGCCAAATTGTTATATATATCTCGATATTGTTATATATCTCTGATACGTCGCCAATAAATTTTCATCATCTGACACGAATCTCGAGACGATATTTTAAGTATGAAATATTCAGATCTTGATAAAAATTCATCCAGAGCTCTGATTTCAGTAAACTTATAGTCAAACTAACCGGCTCAATGAGACTGACCCAATGATATAAAAACTAGTCCAATCCGAGTCAAATCAAGCTCAGATCAAGTCATTGAACCACAATTAGAAGATTTTCAGACACATTTGAAAGGTCCAACGATTGTCGAATCGAGCGTCTCGACAAGACGAATCCAACGAGCCCATGATCACTCAATTCTGACATCATTAAAGTACTCAAATGTCCATTACATGTTGTATGATTGAGAGAAGCTCTCTGAATCGTCTGATCAAAATGGTTCATATTTCTGCATTAATTGCACCCAGAACACTATAAATAGGGCCCCACCCCTCACATGAGGGGGGGACTTGAGGCTTCAGAGAGAACTGGAAGCTCTGAGAAGGAGCTGAAGTCCAACACCATCCCGACCGTCGTCGACCACTGTCAGCTGTCATCGTCCACCGCCAGCCGTCGTCAACCACCGCCGACCAGATGTCGTCGATTAAAGTTGTAACTTGGAAAATCTAGTAACCTCTCCCGTCTGCAAGACAAGAGCTCACTACTACGATCAATGTGCTAACAACCTACACGGTCATCAGCTCATGCAGTTCTCACTTTGGCTCAACGACCTACGAACGACATCACTACTCGCCCCAACGGCCTACGTGGTCATCAACTCATACAATTCTTGAATCTGACACCAGTGGCCTACAAACATCATCAATATTCGCCCCAACGACCTACGTGGTCATCAGTTCATGCAACTCATGACTCCGGCCCCCATGGTCTACGGACGTCATTAATACTCGACCACTACACTCTACGTGATTCACAGTTCCCATAACTGTTTACTATGACTTCTCTGACCAATCAATGCTTTTGGAGCAACCATCTACAACACTCACGATAGACTATTACCTCCACAACAATCAATAATGACCCTTGCAACCTGCTCTCACAAAGGACAACAACCATATTATAGTTATACAAGTTTGTAATTTCATCTTCCCTAATTCAGGAGAAGAATGTACTTGTGTACTCATCATTCATAGTGGACTATTTCAACTGGCCTAGGCCCCATGATTTTTCTCCCTTTCAAGGGTTTCCATGTAAAAAGTCGTGGTGTATCCCCCTGCTTACTTCTTTTCCGTTATCTGTGTGCGTTGAATTCTCGTGCAACGCTAAGACGATAATTCATTACTCTACCGCCGCAAATTTTTTGGCATGCATCAGTTTGGCGTCGTCTGTGGGAAACAAAGCCCCATTCGACATTTTCTTGAACTCTAAGACACGGAGCCCCTACTTCATTTCCCAGTGATGTAGATCATCCAATTGGCAAAAGAATCTTCTTTGCATCTTGAAGATCATCTCTAAAGCATTCTTCAATGTGGGGGGAAATTCTTCATTGTAATCTCAAAAGGTCGTTCACGTCAACGTCCCAGGCACCATTGTAGTGAGGTTGTCTTCTCGCATCCTATTCAGACACAAAGTATGTCACAACTTCTTCCAAGCTGGGGGCAATTTTTCACTATAGTCTCGAAAGGTCGCTCATGTCAACATCTCGAGCATGGCTGTGGTGAGAAAGTCATCTCATATTTCATTCAGATTACAAGCCTGTGAAAATTGCTCATGTAGTGGGAGGAAATCTTCAACGCAAATAATGCTTCCTCGGCACCTCTCATCGTATTCAAGTTCCTCTTCAACCAGATCAGGAAGCTGATCTCTTCAAGGCTCCATACATAAGCTATTTACAAGCTCACATCGAAAACGCCCACGTTGAGGGGCAAAACATTCAAAAGCAACAACAGACAAGTTGTCAAACATTTTTCTTGACTATGATTGCAACCATATTTCCAAAAAAACATACGGTCCATTACAACTTATACCCCAGTCTTGAGAAACGCAAAGCATCTCTGACACCTCATTCTGGAATTAATCAATCCCTGGGAGACTCAATTTGACATCTTCCATTACATAATATAGTTGTCAAGCAAAGGCTTTGACGTATAGCTTCGAATAGGTCAAAAATCCTTTGTGGATTTCCTTCGACCTCTTCCATAACTGGTTACGATCGTCAAGCAAAAGCTTCGACTAACAACCTAGGATAGGTCAACCATCCTAAGTAGATTTCATATGACTTTGTTCATTAAAAGTTAATAATAACGAGCATCTTCGGTTACACAACTCAGAACTGATCTTATAATCCTCAATGGGTTCTCCATTCAACCATGCCACTGAAAATCAAGCCCACATGGCAAAACCCGATAAGAAGCTACCATGTCGTTGGAAGACAAGCCTAAGAGAGTCTCTACTGTAAAACCTCAGAAGGCTACGAGCCTTAGAAGAATTTCGTACTATTGAGAAGCCACAACAGCTGTGGAAGAAGCAAGGAAATACATTATCATCATCTATAAATGTCACATCTAATTGTTAAAAATGCTACAAAGACTAACATATATCTATACAAGAGCTACAACAAATCCGCTCATCTTCGAGTAGAATTGTCATCGCCTCCCAAAAAAATAGTACTTCTGATGATCGTCAAGGGGTCTCCAGATATCACCATCACATAAGAATGAAAACCCTATCCTCAAAGCGCGATAGCAAAACTATAACATTTCTTCATCACCTTTAGAATGTGCAAGGGTGGCACGGGAGTCTCCTCTGAAATACACGTCATAAACGAGAAAGAAGTTCCTGTTGTTTGTCTGCTACGCAGGACGGGGACGACTTTCCTCTTCGCCTCAACGAGAAAGAAGATCCCGTTGCTTGCCTGTTGCGCATGACAGGGACGACTATCCTCTTCGCCGCAACGCCTAGTCGTAATGCTTCACCACAACTCTGCACCCCAACTCTTTGTCGCAACTCCGTACCGCAATTTTGCATCGTGACTCTGCACCACAACTCTTCGCTGCTATGCTAGATGATTTTCTTCTTTTGGGAAATTATGGATCAGCTGAGGACTCCACCTCTACCCCACATTCAGGCCTATTTATAGGTTCAAAAAGGGAATCAACATTAAATGCACATTAATGTATAAATATAAAAAGATGTGCAGACATTAAAAGCTCATAAATTAAAAAATAAATAAATAAGGGTTAAATTCTATTAATCTTCTTTTCGGAATTCAAATTCCTGATCGGTTCAAATTTCTTAATCTCTTCAAATTTCTTTGCAAAAATATTATTTTTTCTGTTTTAGGCAGATTCAAACTGCCACCCTCTCATGAACCAAAAGATGCTTACCAACTAAGCTATATTCAACTTCCTAATATATGATGAGAAGAAAAATTATTATAATGATACTAATAAAATAATATATATATTGATATATATGCAGAACATAAATGCTCCAGATCTTGATATTTTCAGATGATAAAAATGGTCTCACTGATACGTCACAAATAAATTTTCATCATCCGATACGAATCTTGAGATGATATTTTAAGCAGAAAACATTCAAATCTTGATAAAAAATCATCCAGAGCTCCGATTTCAGACTGACCGGCTTGATGAGACTGACCTGATGATATAAAAACTAGTCCAATCTGAGTCAAATCAAGCTCAGATAAAGTCATTGAACCTCAATTAGAAGATTTTCGGACCCATTTGGAAGGTCAAACAATTGTCAAATATGACAAGTTTATACTGGAATCGAGTGTCTCAACAAGACAAATCCAACGAGTCCAAGATCTCTCAATTATGATACCATTAAAGCACTCAAATGTCCATTAAACGATGTATGATCGAGGGAAGCTCTCCGAACCATTCGATCAAAATGGTTCATATTCCTGCATTAATTGCACCCATAACACTATAAATAGAACCCCATTCCTCATATGAAGGAAGGACATGAGACTTCAGAGAGAAATGGAAGCTCTGAGAAGGAGCTGAAGTCCAACACCATCCCGACCGTCGTCGACCACCGTCAACCGTCGTCAACACCCGTCGATCGTCGTCAACCACCGCCGACAAGATGTTGTCGGTCAACGTTGTAACTAGGAAAATCTAGTAACCTCTCCCGCCTGTAGGACAAGAGCTCACCACTACGATCAATGGGCTAACAACCTACACGGTCATCAGCTCATGTAGTTCCTGACTTTGGCCCCAGCAACCTACGAAAGTCATCAATGCTCGCCCCAACGGCCTACTTGGTCGTCAGCTCATCCAGGCGGCCTACGAAAGTCATCAATTTTCGCTCCAACGACCTACGTGGTCATCAGTTCATGCAGCTCCTGACTCCGGCCCCCGGGGTCTACAGACGTCATTAATACTCGACAACTACAATCTATGTGATTCACAGTTCTCGTAATTGCTTACTATGGCTTCTCTGTCTAATCAACGTTTTTGGAGCAACCATCTACAACACTCACGATGGACTACTACCTCCACAACAATCAACAATAACCCTTGCAACATGTTGTCACAAAGAATAGCAGTCAGATTATAGTTATACAACTTTGTAATTTCATCTTCCCTAATTCAGGAGAAGAATGCACATGTGTACACATCATTCATAGTGGACTATTTCAACTGGGCTAGGCCCCGTGGTTTTTCCCTCTTTCAAGGGTTTTCCACATAAAAAGTCGAGGTGTATCCTCTTGCTTACTTTTTTCTGTTATTTGTGTTTGTTGAATTCCCGTGCAACGCAAAGATGATAATCAATTACTCTACTGCCGCGAATTTTCTGGCACGCATCAATCTCAGTGGGCAACATGGCAGTCGATGATTAGCCCTCCGTACTTGCGGACTTCTCGACGGAATATTTTTTCCTTCCAGGCATGTCTTTCAGATGAGCTAAGAAAAAAAAAAAGGGGCAATGATTTATGATATAGGCATTAAAAAGTATCACCTAATTTGGGAAAGATATTACATGCGAACGAGTCAGATGCAAATTAGGTGTGAATCAGAGATCCGCACTACGTAACATTCGCTTCCTAACTAGACAGATTTTGATGAAAATTATGGATTTGCAGCGCAAAGTTGAACGGACATGAATGGGGTGGGGCTTTAGATACATACGACACAATTCTTATATATTTATATATCTAACATCAAAATTTTAATTTTTATATTTATGACACTCAAATTTTTCATATCACATAAAAAATATCACTCTCGTTAACTTTTAAATGTGAAACACACTTTTTAAAGCATTCATAAAGTGGCATAAATGTAAAAGTTAAAGTTTAGGTGTTAGATATTTAAATACATAGAATGTGTGTTAGCTTTAACGACCCCTAATTTAGAAATATCTTAGTTAAAGAAGAGATTCTCTACCAATTTGTTGTATAGAACCAAATAAATAAATGCATTTTTGATATATAAAAAATCATATATTGGAACTAGCCGTTTAATTTTTTTATTTTTTTGGATTTTATTTTTAACTAGCGGTTTATGCCTTCGCTTGATTGCGTCTTAACTTAGCAGCCTGCAGAAAGCGAAGAAAACGAAGTAACTCTTATTTTGGATGGCGAAATATTTGCGTACATAAGATGTACGCAGCGCTGCGTACATCTGAGGTTATTCTGGAGGTACAATGAGATTATATCTAGGTTATACCCCCTTGTAACCTCCGGTATAACCCGAATATAACTCCCCTGTACCCCCAAAATATACGCAGCGCTGCGTACATCTTATGTACGCAAATATTTCTCTTTTGGATGAGTACGATTGCCGAACTTTGCTTCCACCGCAACATCAATTTTGGTCAAGTTATGAACATGTTGAAGACGTGACTTTCAGACCAACATTCCGAATTCGCTTGTCTGTTACTGTGATTCCTCTGTTGTCACTGTGATTTCATAAAACGCCCCGAGATGGCAACCCTCATTGTCGTTGATTTTCGGGCAAGCAATTGTTGCGACTCCATCAGCCACCATGGATGTGAAAAAGGGATAATAACATACATAGCACATAAAACCTTAATGTTTACAAAAAACTAGCACTCATTTGTTATTTTAAACTATAATTTATGTATTTACATGTGTTACGATCAAACTATTGAGAATTTCACGAAAATGAAAAACATGGGCAGGGGATTTATGATGAATTTTGATATTTTAGTGAGAATTTTAAAAATAAATGAAAGAGGCTGCTAGATTTGTAAATAGTAACGTTCAGGGTGTTATATATGTAAATGTGCTGAAACAGAAACCATTCTAAGCATGTCGTTAAGTAAACGAGCCGAACACGAACAAGTTTTTAAAGCTCGAATTATAAACGAGACGGACACGAACAGTTCTTTGTTTGCTCGTGTTCAGCTCGTTTTAGCTCGAAATTAAAATATATATATATATATAATTATTTATATAATAATATATTACATATATTATTTATATAATAATATATTATATATATTTATATGTAAGTTTAAATCATAATGTCTTGTGTGATAATGTGGTTAGTGCCTTCTTTTATATATATTTGATCCAGGTTCGAATCCGCACTTTACATCTATTATTTTCTTTGTTCGAATCAATTTCGAGCCGAACACGAACACAAATATTAAAATCGGGCCGAACACGAACACACTGTTCACAAGCCGATTTCGAACACGAGCTATTTGGAACGAGCCGAACAGGAGCCAAGCCCGAGCTCGCTCAAGCTCGGCTCGTTTACAGCCCTAAGACTAGCCATGAGCCGGTTCAACTTTGTCTGTATAAATTAAAAATAAAAATAAAAATAAAAAAGCCAATTTGTATATGGTTCAATATTAAATTTTTTTGGTTGGATTAGTTGGCCAAAAATTTTATTAAAAAAAAAAAATCAAAGATCAAAATTTTGATTTAAATATTTAAGTGCCTTATATTAAAATATTATAATATTAATTTATAAAAAAATATTATTATCATATTATTTAGATTAATTTAAAAGAAGCTTATATTTATTACATCCAATTCAACAATGTCCTTGCCTTCTTCATAATCAACAATGTAGCACCAGTTAGTAGAGGACAATAAGGCATGAGAGACAGAATAAACTACGCTGACAATGCAGACTCGTCTCCTTCAGATTATGGGAAAGACAAAAGGCGACCAAGAGCTCAAATGAAACATCAACTACAGAGCACCTTTTCAAGCAAAAATGTCGAAGTAGAAGCTCCATTGAGATTCAAATTGTATCTTTAGAATCTTACATGAGTATGTCTAATCCCATAGACCACACCTCCTCATTTACTCTTTAAGTAAATGAAGCCTTGAAGATTCTCTTATTCTTAATGACTGTTAAGCAGTTAGCCCTCCCGGATTTAATGATCTACCACTATTAATGATTACCACCTTTGAAATTGTTAAACGCATGCTCATTGTGCAACTACCGAGTGCACAAAAATCGCAAAAGAGTTTACTTCGCCAAGAGCCAACGAAGCTCTTGAGAGCCACCGCTACTCACCTTCAAAGGGAGATGCTGGAAGTTAGAGATCTTGAACATGCAGCGGCACATGCAACACTCGCCCAAGGATTAAAAAAAAGACCATTGCTATTATGCTCTTCAAACATCATATGATCCTCCTCTTTACATGAACTAGAGTCATTATGACAAATATTTTTAATGATGTTGAAGTAATAACTTAACCAAGATGATAGTCGTGTTTAATGTGAATGCAAAAGAGTTATATTCTAAAATAAAGAAAAATATAAAATCTAAAAAAGTTTAAATAATAACTCAATGGTTGAATGATTGATAAAAAAAAACTATCCTTCATAATTATTTATCATGGTGACAAATCTAATATTGAATCAAGCTCACATGAAGTCAATATCATATCAAACATACAATTACACTCACACTCAAAATAACAATGTGCCAATGAGGATTTGACATTAGTCATCTACCTACGTGGTTTAGCTAGAATGCACTACAAAAGAAATGATTGCAACCATAGCTCTCTAAACAGGTGGCTTGCCACCAAATAACATCATTATGTGTTGGCCACGATTAACCCACATATATTCCTCACAAGTAACATATCACTTTGAGTTATGAATTATAGGGTATATTTGATAAGACACGAAGTCTTTTGTAAGCTAAAATCGACTTAAATTGGTACCCTTAGACAAACAATCACCCCAGGTCTACAAGGTTCATTTGGACAAAAAAACTCATGGTTGCTAAAAAGAATCTTACTATCAAGATAGGTCGATCATCTCCTCTAATTAAATAGTCCAGAGACGGAGACAACCCAGGATGACAGAATAATTGGATCTTGATCGGGTTTGTCACCTTTTCTTCCACCATCCACTCTAATAAAAAAGTGCTAATTTTGTAACTTCAAAATTTAAATATGTTGCTAAGACGTACTAAGTCAAAATAATTAGTGTCTGATGACTAGCCTATAGGGAGAGATAATTAACCATAGAAGATTGCACCAATGAGAAATCTTGAATCCCAAATCTTCAAGTCCTAAAAAAAATGAGGGAAAATGTTTGTGTAGTGTCTAATCTAATATCTCATTTACCTTTTGAAATTTTGACCCAAGATCTCAAAATAAAGTCTCTCATTCATTACTTTCAAGGTAGGCGAGTCATTGAATTTTTTAATTCCACAGATTTCTGAAAACTCCTTTAAGAAGGTTTCTCTTTCCATCTTTGGCAGTCATATATTTGCTATAAATATAGCTTAAAAATTACTCAAGATGAATAAAAAACTGAATAGCATTTAATTACTCATAAATTCAAGTAACTCATAAATTCAAGTAAATTGTGCTCGGTGAACATCGACCCTTAGATTTATCCTATGATTCTACTATCAAAAAGCCTCAATAGAAAGAAAAACTCTATGTGATAAGCAACAGGATATGAACCGTAGATCTCAATCAAAAAATCTACCACTAAAATATCCCAATAGAAAGGCAAACACTATAAGATGAGCATTGGTGAACTACATATGGTTCTCAAATCTAGGATCTACCATTGAAAGATCCCAGCAAAAAGAGTGTGCAAGTTTGCAATCACTTTCTATAGGAATATATGTCAAGAATAAATTTTGGAAGGTATTTCTGTCAATAATTAATGTGGCAGTCGACACCCTAAGAAGTTCTCTTACTCTCTAAAAATAAGAATATTCTCCAAGAGAAAATCCCACCATGCATGGTACTACCAGCTACATGGTTTGGAGATCTTCATCACTAATGTTAGGGCCAACATTATATCCATTCAAAACTAAGTCAGAAGGCCTCGATCAGTTGAAACATACCATGTCCTGAATTTCAGGCTACACATTAGAGAAAGTTCCAACTATGAACATTATTATCATTAGAAAGAAACAATGGTTGGTATTGGTGAATATCTTCATCCAGTTTTTTGAATCTTCCACACCTGGAAGGCATATGATATTGAAATTTTCTCATATGGATGAAAGCTATCGAGAAGGCAGAGGAGGAAAAGAAACATTCAGTTAAAATCTCAACAATCGTTACAAATAATAAGAGTCATAAAATCTCAAAAGCAAAAAGCAGGCATTCCTATCTGCAACAAATTAGAAAACTCTAAAAAGGGTTAAAATGGAAAACTATGAAAACGACCTTGGCTGAACAGCAATATGCGCCAGCCACTAGAAAAGAGGGAATGAAGTTCGGGAATTAGAACTGGTATTGTGGCAATCCGAAATGATTAAGTTAACTCT
>JXCR01094738.1:2146-20916 GCA_002079205.1 Phalaenopsis hybrid cultivar
TATATATATATATATATATATATATATATATATATATATATATATATATATATAATAAGGGGTGTACTAGTCTCGACATTTGGTATGAAGACTTGGCCATATTATGCGAAAGGCATTCAACATCAAAACTTGCATCATTTGAAGACCTACAAACTACCAAATCGATGGGTTTCATAGGTGAAGAGTTAGCGAGCATGACATATGATGGCCATGTCACTTTGACAACTATAACTGATGGCCAACTACATGGTTATAGAGTATCTTATAGAGATGGAGTGATGGAGCATGAGCCCAAGCCTTGTGCTGCTATGAAAGGGACTCAAACCATGGTGGAAATTATTTTTTTAAAATAAGGTTGCTCGTAGAAAAACATTACAAAATGCCAGTGATGATTATCCTAAAACTGTTGACCTTATAAGTAGGTTTGCAATTTATCATACTAATGTCAGCTTTACCTGCAGAAAGCATGGTGCAAGTAAGGAGGATGTGAGTGGTGTGAGTTATGCTTCAAGGCTTGATTCTATTAAAGTAGTGTATGGTATATCTATTGCCCGTGAACTGATGGAGATCGACACTTCGGACAACAATCCTACTTAATCAGTCTTTGAGATGGATGGTTATATTTCCAGTGCCAATTATGTGACTAAGAAGACAACAATGATTCTATTCATCAATGACAGGTTGGTGGAATGCACTCCCCTTAAGAGAGCTATCGTGGTGGCGTATTCTGCAACACTGCCAAAGGCATCCAAGCCTTTCCTTTTTATGTCTATTAGGCTCTCGCTTGAGCATGTAAATGTTAATGTACATCCTACAAAGAGAGAGGTAAGCTTTTTGAATCGAGAGAGTCTTGTTAACACCATTTAAGATGTTGTTGAATCAAAATTGATGTCCTCTAACAAAACAAGAACATTTCATACGAAGACAATAACTTCCACTGTAATGACTCATTTGGGTATGAAAAAAGACACCCAGGAGAATTTCTCTAGTGTGATGAAGTCTCAAAAAGTTCCAGTTAATAAGATGGTTAGAACAGATAGCGCGATCCCTTTGGTAGGCTGCATGCCCACTTGCAAGATAAGCCTGGCCCACAAAATGAAAAAAAAACTTGACCTTGCTTCAGCGAGGAATGTTATAGGACTGAGAAGGAATCCTAAAGAAGCTTTAGATTTAACCAGCATCTAGGAGCTTGTTTGAGAAATTGATTCTAATGTTCATCCTGGTCTCCATGACATTATAAAAAATTGCATATATGTGGGGCTTGCTGATGAAAGTTTTGCATTACTTCAACACAATACTCATCTTTACCTTGTGAATGTTGTTAATGTCAGCAAAGAGCTTATGTATCAACAAGTCATACGCAGATTTGGAAATTTTAATGCTATGCAACATGTGAACCAACCCCTATGAAAGATGAAGATTTAGATTCTACCAGTGATGAAAATGATGATTTTAGAAAAAAGATTGCTAGGATGAATGCTGATCTACTATTGAAAAAGCTGAATTGCTCGATGAGTACTTTTCTATTCACATAGATGAACAACAGAACCTGACAAGGCTTCCTGTTGTACTGGATCAACACACTCTTGACATGGACCATGTTCCAGAGTTTTTGTTGAATTTGGGTAATGATGTTATCCACGCCAGTGAGAAAGACTACTTCCAAACAAATGCAGCTGATATAGGGAGCTTCTATGCTATGCAACCTTCTGTCCTTCTGAATCCTTCTTGCAATGGAATACAATTCTACAAGAATAGTAAAAAGGATATAGGCACAAATGTGGCAAATGCATCAACAATGCCTGAGGACGATTCAGATACCGATATGGACGGAGAGTTGCCTGCCGAAGCTGAAACAACATGGGCACAACGGGAGTGGACTATTCAGCATGCTTTGTTCCCATCCATGAGGCTTTTCCTCAAGCCACCAAATGCAATGGCCACAAATGGAACATTTGTTCAGGTCTTGATAAGCTCTACAAGATTTTTGAAAGGTGCTAAGCGCCAAAGTCATGATCAATTTTCTGGAAAGTAATGTAAATTGGAGAGATCTTCCTCAGCAATTATTTTGCATTTTTGGCTTTCTTTCTTTTATTTTTTAATAGTAATCCAAGAAGCCGAAATAGTGAAACATACCTTGTGTAAAACATGAAGCATTCTACAAGATTATTAGTAGCAGATATTGCATATGAATATATATATATATATATATAAATATATATATATATATATATATATATACATACATATATATATATATATAAATACATACATATATATATACATACATATATATATNCATGTATTCACATATTTAAATGGGAATGACTAGTCGTAATAATTCCAACGGATTGTGGATCCACGCGCACACACACACACACTAATGGAACAAAATGATCAAAGTAAAGAAAAACAAAAATATACTTAATTAAAAGAACATATTACAATAAATTTGACAATAAATTCTAAGTAAATAATCAAGACATGTATTCACATATTTAAATGGGAATGACTAGTCGTAATAATTCCAACGGATTGTGGATCCACGCGCACACACACACACACTAATGGAACAAAATGATCAAAGTAAAGAAAAACAAAAATATACTTAATTAAAAGAACATATTACAATAAATTTGACAATAAATTCTAAGTAAATAATTAAGACATGTATTCACATATTTAAATGGGAATGACTAGTCGTAATAATTCCAACGGATTGTGCCCTTAATTGTAGAACAAATTCATTAAGATGTACAACATAAGATGATATGTTCATGTGCTATATGGTGGAGTTTAGAGGAGCGCAAACATTTAGGACTCAAATTTATGAATTTCAACTTTTGGGTCAATATATTTCCATAATATTATCTTTCTCACCATACATTTCATAAATTCAGTAAACCCCACTTTGATCTCCACCTTATCATAAAATAAAAGTTCAGCGAATTTCTGAATTCATAAATTTTGAAAATAGTTAGTGTAAAAAATAGGAAAAATTTGCATTTGTTGGAATTTCCAACTAAACATTCCCAGAAGAAACTACTGTTTTGGAAATTGCTGCTAAAAATGGGAACTCCCAACAGAACTCGGACAGAGTCATGCTCCACTGAAACTTCAATTAAGACATGACTTTTTGTTTGAAATCTAATCTCTTTCGAATATTCCATTTTTATTTCTCTTATCAACCATCTTCGCTTTAGTACTGTGGTTATTTTCCCTAGAACTCAAGCTTTCTGAAAACAGAAGTTGCAGTAAGATCTGTTCTAACCGTTTATCTTATAGAAAGAGCTCTGTAATTACTATAACTCAAATCAAAAGCCCCAACTTTTTATAGCTGTTTCATGGGAATAAATGTTTTGAAACATAATTTCAATAAAAATAGGAAGATTTACGCACATACCACTCAATTCCTATGTATTTACATAATGAACACCTAACACCACCTTACATTAGGCGAGAAAATATGCATTACATTTTTTAAAGTTAAAAAGGTGATATTTTTGATGTGATATGAAATATTTGGATGATAAAGATAGAAAAAGCAAAATTTAGGTGATAGATAATGTAAATACATAGGAATCGGGTGGTAAGTATGTAAATGCCCTATTAGCAGGTCGTGGCAAGTACAAAGATCCAACACGCAATCTCCATGCGTTACAGCTACATACATGCGTGCATAAAGTGCTAATGAGAAATATTTTATTTCCTCGCCACGCTGTTCCCTAGCTATGGTGGTTTGGGATCTGAATTTTCTATAGAATGCTTTCAATTATCACCTGTTATAAATACTGGATCCTATTCCATTATATCTATGTTATATTCTACATTGTTATAGTGTATATTCTACATTGAGAGAGAGAGAGAGAGAGAGAGAGAGAGAGAGAGTTCTATTATGAATCCCATAACATTGACAACAAAAAAGAGAAACTTTATATAAATTAATTATGCTTAACTGCAGTTCCAGCTAAATTTGAACAATTTATTAATGCAACATGTAAAAGGAAGCTTCCAAAAGATATCACAAAGAATGATTAAATAAATACCTGTATTTGCATGCTCAACAAACTTTCACCATAAAAAGAATATGATTCTAATCTAATCGGAATTTCTTTCACCTACATAATGTTCTAAGACCTTCTTCCAAATCTTCCATGGTGATTGTAACAAGACTGTCAGAATCAAAGCAGTCAAAATCCAGCCTCAGATCCAGATTCTCACGTGCATTAGTGAGTAATGGATCAATCAAGCCCCCATTCATCTCCTTCCGCTGCTTATCAGTCGTTCCTTTGAGGATAAGATCAGCCACTGCTTCTATGGTACAGAAAGGATGAAGCTTGAAGCCATAAAGTGGGTTATTTTGCTCCTGAAAATTCATTTTCAAGTGTAGAATTTGGGCGAGTTCAGCAGGAGTGAAGTCATCAAAGTGAAAGAACTTTGTAACTCTTCTGCAAAAGCCCTCATTTGATGCGATCACCCGCTTCATTGGTTCGCGGTATCCGGCAAATATGACGACAATCTTCCCATTATCCATAACAGACATAATTTCTTCTAAAGCCTCTAAGCCATAGTCTTTGTCCTCTGATTTCTGTGCTGGTATCAACCTGTAGGCCTCATCAACAAAAAGGATTCCTCCCTCCGCTTCTTGCAACTGCAGATAAGATCCAGAAGATTAAGATTGCAGAGAAACAGTGATTCTATTAAAAAGTTGACTCTTCCTGCAGATCAAACAAAATATTTTTTTATTTTTCTTTAAAAAAAAGATAATTTTTATACTCTATTCCTTCATTGGGACAGGAAGTTTTTAAGAAATGCATTTATTACCTTCTTCCTTGTCTTCGGTCCTGTATGCCCTACAAATTCTCCAACCAGGTCAGTTCTTTGCACTTCGGTCACCTTATCTGTGGGTAGAATTCCAACCATATGAAGTAGTTTGCCAAGAACACGAGCAACCATGGTTTTACCTAGCAAAAATAATTCATTTGGAGTTTAATTCGCAGACAAATGACCTTTCCTGCATGTAAATACAAATATACTCAAAATTGAAGGCGAATGGTGCAAATTAATTCAGCTTAACAGCACGAATCACAAGACAATGGAACTATTTCTGCATGATACTTGAAAGTGCTAGAATATTTAAATATTGATCAAATAAAATAAGTTCGGGACATTTAAAAATTAATTAAATACAAAACAAAAAATAATAAGTTACACATGCATATGTGTGTAAATGATAGAAGTTATTTGTATGTTTAATTGGAAAAAAATATTAGGTGTGGAAGAGCAAGGTGCGGATTAGGTGTGGATTTGTGGTATTGGCACATGAATACCGTCTAAATACCACCTTAACGCACATGTAGATACCCCAGGTGACTCAATTTACTTAACAAAAGGCCATAAAAGTTAAAAAAAAAAACTATATTTAAAGAAACATACATTAAAAACCTATAACAAGAAAAAAGGCACATTAATCGCTATAAAAACACCCTAAACGATTCCATGAGATTATTATGTGATTGATTCATTCGCAAGTTCTTGCTGTCTCCATTGCGTGCACTTTAATATCTCCTCGAGAAGTAGAAAGAAGACATGACTGAGGTCCTCTCATCTTGTCGGAAGGAGGATACTTGGGTCATCGTTAAATTCTCTTCCTGACTCAGCCGGCTAAAGTACCTCAACCCGTTTGAGTTTATGAGAAAGCTGTTTTGTTTTCTTTAATGAGACCACCAACCCTAACTGTACTGCTTTGCTTGATAAGCTGTACTTTTTGATTTCCTAGCCTGTGTTTAGGGTTGTAAATCAACTAATGCATCTGATGAACAAGTCGAACTTAGCTCAATTAAGACTGGATCATGTTGATTCAAACTTGTAGAAAAACATGCTTGAACAATTTTTAGAAACACGAATCATGAATGAGCTAAACATGAACATAGTTGACCTAGTTCATTTATGTTCACGAACAAACTCGTTTGTTGTTCAACAATTAAGTTGTTGAAGACTCGATATTAAACTCGAATAAGACTCGTATCATATATGATATATCATGAATGAGCTAAACATGAACATAGTTGACCTAGTTCATTTATGTTCACAAACAAACTCGTTTGTTGTTCAACAATTAAGTTGTTGAAGACTCGATATTAAACTCGAATAAGACTCGTATCATATATGATATATTATTTAAATAAAATTGTATTAGTTAGAACTTATTTAATTATAGATTTAACAATAATATATTATTATATCAAAAATCTTTTCAAATTAATTATTAATTATATATTTATTTTATTATTAATTATTAAATATTTGAAAATTAACATGATAGAATTCTAAAAGTGAACATCACTTTCTGTTCATTTTCTTTTATTGTGCTTGATTTGATTGCCTTTGGTTTTCTCAATTATTTTTACAATTGATGAATAATTTCACATTATGAATTACTTTGTAATACTAGTTCATTTAGATTTTTTTGCTCTAGTTTAAATTTCTTCTCTATCTTAAAATTCATTATTGTGATAATATATATATATATATATTAGAAACACTAGATGACAACATATGAGTTAATTCTTTTGCTTATATAATTTATTCAATTGACTATTTATTCGGATTTATAAAATTATTTATTATATTTTTTATATAAAAATCAAGATATTTGTTCGAATTTTTAGCTTGTTTATTAGCTCGGTTAAATACCTATTCAATTGTCATAAACAAATCAAGTTCAAACATAAAAAAAATTTAAACAAGTCAAGCTTGAACTATATGTAAAAGCTCGAAATAAACTCAAACCGAACATAAATAATTTATAATTATACCAAACCAATTCCAAACAATGATATACTCGACTCGATTACAGCCCTACGACTATGCTTTATACATATCTCCTATTTACTTAAATGATGGAACTCGTATGTAATATATCATATATAAAATGATATAACTCATATATAATAGATCAAAGAAAGCACCCTATGGCCTCAAAAAGACCCTAGAGAATGGTACACCACCAATTCTTGATAAAGTTGGGCTTAACGATCAGTCGAGCCGATCCCTTCCCGATCATCTCTTAGAAATCTACACTCACAAACTTTTTTCTCCTCTATGTCGACGACATCCTAGTTATCAGTGATTGTATGGCTTCCATTCAGGAGCTTACTAGCAAACTCTTCCAATAGGTTCAGATCAAACAATTGGTTGCGTACACAAATTCTTAGATATCGAGGTATGTAGGACAACACACTATGTTTTTGAGTCTACAATCCTACCTCACCAACATCGTTTAGGAGAAAACCATGTGGGTTGTAAGCCGATCTCCACTCCTCTTTCGAGTAAGAAAATGGACATCCCAGACAGCTCGCCACCTATGGACAATGCAACGACGTATCAATGAGTTGCAAGGGCCCTATAGTATCTCACGATTACCCGACCTGATATTTCCTTCGCTGTCAACAAAATCTACCAACATATGCATCAACCCACAAATCATCACTATAAACTACTCAAACCCCTCCTCCAATACTCATAAGGGTCCCTCGACTTTGGGCTTCTTATCATCACTATTAGGATGTTATTTGGGCAGATGATTCGGTGAACCGAAAGCCTATAACCGGCTTCTGCTATCTACTTGGTAATACCCCTGTCTCATGAACCATAAAGAAATAGCAGACCGTCGCTCAGTCCTCCACGAAGGTTGAATATCGTGCCTTGGTTGCAGCAACTGCGGATATACTATGGGTTCGCCAACTTCTCAATGAACTAGGAGTTGACCAACTTAATTCGACGAACCTATACTGCGACAATGTCTTTGCCATGGCTATTGTCATTAATCCGATTTTTCACAATTTGACCAAACACATTAAAATTGATTATCACTTCATTCAGTAATATCTCTAACAAGGTCAACTTGCCATTCATTATATCTCTACACAGGATCAACTGGGTGATATCTTCACTAAATCACTTACCAAGCCAAAGTTCCATTACTTCAAATCCAAGCTTCAGGTTATTTCCAGGACCCATCACCTTGAAGGGGGTCATAGCCCATAACCGAATGGCTAAATGCGAAAGGATTTGGTCTGACAACATGGAGGTGGAGAGCATAAGGCATATACAACTACCTAACGGCACATATGTAATAAGATGTAACTAGCTACTAGAATATTCTACTATAGTTATATACAGTGACCGAGCTTTTATTGTAGAAAGCAAAGAAGGATTAAATCTCTCTATTGGAGCCTTTATTCACTCGCTTTATTATGCTCCCTGTGAGTTAAAATGATGCACTACACAGACGCCATTTTTACCCAACAAAAGCAAGCCCTGAGCTGGTCCGTACCAACGAGGGCTCAAAATAAGCTCATGTTCGAAAGCAAGCTTTAGATATATTGAATCATGAGATTTTGTTGATCTCAGCATAAGTGCAAATTGTAAGCTTCTGCTCAGAAACTTAAAAATTTGAACATTTATGCTTCCAGCCCATAGTTTCGGGGAATTAAAGAAGAGATTCACTTTGGATGCCAAAAATCGAGCCACAATGCAAAATTTTTAAAACAATTATTTTTCGTCATCACATACATACTTTATATCCAGCAACAATCAACATTTTAAGACACTCTTATAACATCACTTGAATTGAGTTTGTGTCCCTGTTAAGAAAATTCTCGGAATCTCAATTCCCAGTTTAATGATAGGGTTGTGATCATTTACCTCTCCAAAGCTAAGCTAACTATTACATAAACATCTTAGGTTTGGAAAAATATTATATATCTCATCCATCATATTACCTTTTCCATCCAACTTTTGTTAGCATAAAATTAAAATAGCCCATTTGCCCCAAAAAAGTATGATAGAAAAGGGTATTTAAATTTTAGGAATTCGAACATAGGCTATGTTGCTGAAGGAAACCCGCCCCAACAACTGGGCCACGTTTCTACCACATAAAGTACTGTTCTTGATACATTCTCTCATACATCTTATATAACTTTCTATTCGTTACTACGGTGTTTAGGTTAAGGAAATATAACTATAAGGAGATAACAATCAGGTAAATCTCACCGAATGTAAATAGAAGCTACCCTATGTTTGTGGAGTGACGTTAATATCATCTGATTTAAAAATATGCCCAATTAATTTTACATCTGATACATGGAAGTTAGTTCTATGAAAATATCCACCTTCTCATATTAAAAGACAGACGGGACAAACAAACTTCCCTACAAGGAACAAGTCCATTTTAAGCAATTTTTGAAAAAAAGGTTTTGATTGGTGTAATAACACAACATAGCAAAATTTTGATAAAATCCTAGAAAAGAGTCTCAGAAAAGTTAACTGCATCAAAGATGACATACCTCAAAGAAACCATGATACTAAAAGTTACAGTAACAAAAAAATTCTTCACAACAATTCATTTGGACCCTAATTTCATAAGAGGACCTATCAAATTTGCAAGAGTGCCATTGAAGAAAGAGTCCTTTCATTAGTCTAGCAAATCAAATGATGATATATGTAGCCAAAGTTTTAGGGCAGATTTTTTTTTTAATGAATAAGTATTAACATTTCTCTAGTTAAGAACTTGTGTCAATACAAAAGGAAAAAAGATGTATAACACTAGCTGCACATCACATTTCTGTTTCTACAAATGTGTACAAGTACCTGTTCCAGGGTTACCAAGAAAAGCCATATGAGGAACTTTTGTTGCCGAAATGCTCAAGCCGAGAGCTCTTCTTTTCTCATCAAAAATCATTCCTTTAGCCCATTTACGCAACTGCAACTTAAGTGAATGCAGTCCCACAATGTTTGACAAGGAAGCTTCAAACTGGACCATCTTTGCTTTTGCCTCGCCACAAGCTTTGAGGGCTTTGAACTTTAATTGTTCTTTGATGTGTTGATCAAGAAGTTCCCTCAACTTCTCACTACCATGCCCTTCAGAAATATGATTCAAGGGAGTGAAACCCTCCTTTTAAATTTTATGAGAAAAATAGATTTAGTTCATTCCTTGATTCCTTCAAAGGAAATTAGTAAGTAAACAAAAAATTTCTCAAATTAAAAACATACGTTGTCCTGGATACTGCAATCTGCATTGTACTCTAACAATGTTTTCACTATGCCANAAGTAAACAAAAAATTTCTCAAATTAAAAGCATACGTTGTCCTGGATACTGCAATCTGCGTTGTACTCTAACAATGTTTTCACTATGCCACACTCCATGGCTTGTCGTGCATGCCAAATAGCTAAATGGAGAGCCGTCATTCCATTCTATAAGTTAAGAAAATTGATGATAGAAATGTTCGATGCTAAATAAATAATTAAGAGGCATTTACATACATATAATGCAATCCTTTTGTATTTACATATCTAGCACCTAAAATTTCATATTTACATAGATAGCACTCAAAAGTTCAGTATCACATCAAAAAGACCAATTTTACTTGCTTTTTAAAAGTGAAATACAGCTTTTCATACATAGGTTTATGACACCAAAGTGTGCAAATGTAAATATAGAATTTTAAGTGTTAGATATGTAAATACCTAAGAATTATGTGGTATGTATATAAATTTCCAAATAATTAAATGCCTGAAGAAAATGGAAAGATATAAGACATTTCTCACATTAGCTTTTGCCTCTAAAGAAGCACCATTAGAGATAAGCAGCTGAGCAGACTCATTGCAACCATTTTTTGCCGCCATGTGCAGAGGTGTTTCACCATACTAAAGACACAGACAATAAAGAGCTGATGAGCTGATTTAATAGAATGATTAATAATCATTTACAAAAGTAGGCATTTTGATGCTAATAATCAAAGTTATAACTAAAAAAAACAACGAACTTGGAGTTGAGTAATTTTGCCTACCATATTCTTAGCTTCCATCTCAACCTTTACAGGGCCTCTCCACTCAAGCAAATATTTGATGATATCACATTTGTTATAGCCAGCTGCTAAATGTAGAGGCGTTTGTGCCATCTACAAATTATAAGTGTGGGAAAAAAGATGGATTAGAGTCATTTCTTGGTGAAAGAAGGCGTGAGTCTTTCAATTAGGCTTTGTAAAAAAGGGTTAATTTCGTTGCTTGTTGATAGCAAATATGTTAAAACATAGATTTTATTTCACTCATTTTATATGTGGAAATGAAATCATGATATTTAAGAGGTGTTGAAAGTGTTTGCAAATTTAAAGTCAATATTCATCTCTACCTACAGCAAAAACAAATGATGGAATCTAAATTTAATCAACAAATGGGCTCTTAAAACTAATATAAGAATAGGGGATCATGAAAGAAACAATCAAAGAAAAAATAATGAAAGTGAGCGTACGCAATTTGTTCAATCACATCGCTGCGGCATAGAAAGTGCGCAAATCAGTAAGATCCGGAAGAATTCTGAGAAAATTAGAAACCGACAGAGGAATCCCATTTTGCTGATATATAGGCGCTTATCGTTTTTTCAAAAGACATAAATAAACGACATCGATAATCCCTTTTTTTGGGAAAAAAATTCAAAAGGCATAAGAAAGGCGGAAAAGTTACAGTAAGCACTTATTTAAGGGAAAAATTTTTGAATTGCTTCAGTAATGAATAAAAAGCCTCAACAATAAATCCTCACAGAGCCCAATCTGGTATAAAAATGAAGGAAAATGGGTGAAGAGAAGAAAAAGGAGTCTGAGGGGAAATGAGCAAAAAGAGAACAGCATAAAGAGCGATAAGAGGGCTTACGATGCCGTTCTTGGCATTGAGAAGAGCAGGATTTTCCTCCAGGTGTTTCTGGAGGCCGGAGAGATCACCAAACTGCGCACAGCTATGGATGTTGTTAGGTTCCGATGTCCTCATCCTCCTCCCAGGCATCCTCTTCTCCCCCACAGCCAGCGCCCCACTCTTCTCCAAGTTTTCTTCTTCTTCGCTTCTCTGCTACTGCGGCGCTTGCTTCTCTGACGGAGAAAGGGGAGACGCGGATTCTCTGCCCCGCGTCTCTCTCGCTTTTCCTCGTCAACAATTCGGGATATTACGATCAGGTATTCTATCGGACTCTAATTAGGCCACGCCCACTCAACGAAAAATAAAATGTACTTTTTAGTTGTATGTTCCAGCCGAATCCAGCTAATTGCTTCTAAAATAAAGTTCTTCATGTCAAATAAACCTCTATTTTTTTCTAAGGTTATTCACCTGCAATTTTGATAACTGAGATTTGTTTCAATTGAAATCTTTCGCACGAAAAAATATTACCTCATGAGTATTGATGTATCAGAACTTCAATGGTGGGGTGTCATGTGGTGTCATGGTGGGACCATTGCATACGTGACATTTCATCATTGGAGTACTGATGCATTAGTACTCCTGAAGTAATATTTTTTCCCCTCGCACACATCGCGGTTGCAATCCTTGTGGCTCTTGTCGTATGAGAAATATTGATGATGAAATTTGAAAATAATGGTGAGAAGTTTGAAAGTGATGTGTGTGTAGCTATGATTGAAATGTTGATATTAATTTATAGTTGGTTGATTTTCTTTGTACTATGAATCAATGATATAATTTTATTTTTCTAGTGTTTTTTGTGATTATTTTGTGGAGGTAAAGTTAGTCTGGTGGTGTTATTTTTTAGCAGTATTTAATGTTAATGGTGGTATTCTCGACTGGTGTTATTTCAGTTTTACTATAGCGCTATTGCAATATTATTGTAGTGTTATTGAGACATTATTTAAGTGGTATTATGATACACCTTAAAATGTGTTATTTTATATATATATATATTTTACTTATTTTTAAGTATATTGTGTTTTAATGAAAGATATTGTGTGTTTTTTATTGCAGGTACAAAAGATGGAGCTTAAGAAGCAAAATGAGCAAAAATCAAAGCAAAAAGAGGTCAAAATGAGTAAAAGTTGACCTGACGCCTGGGCACCAGGTAGTTGCACGTTTTCATAGAAGGCTCGAGGGAAGAACCTTTTCCTAAGTTCACCTCTAATGGTGGGAAAATTGCATGCCTCCCTCAACTGATGCATTAGTACTCCTGAAGTAATATTTTTTGGGATTATTCGAGTAAAGGCAGAAATGTGTTGTTACACACGACCACGGTTATTACAGGTCGAGCCTAGGCATGAAAGCTAGCACTTCAGCTTCATTTAGAGATCGCTCAGCGTTGTGGTGCTAGACCTCTTTCATCGTATGGGTTGAGGCATATGTTGAGTGGACGAAAAGAGAACCCTCATAGTAGTTTAAGAAACAATGGTATCAGGAGGAGCCCAATATGATGCCAACAAAATTTATCTATAAAAATGTGTACTTAACAAAATGTGAGAAGTATCAGATCATCAGTAATTGGAAGATAAGTACACTAAAAGAAAAAGTCTGAGATACTTTTGGGGAAAAAAAAAGGCTCATCATTCTATTTAAACCTAGGGAAAAAAATATTACGTCTGAAATTCGACGTAAGTTGCATTCAGACAACGGACGTGATACAACGGAGGTCTGAGCCCTGCTCCATCCAGCTATGTCACGTCCGTTGTTCGGAGATAGCTCTGCATCCGGACAAACACTATTTTTTTCTCGCCTAGGAGCATGCTTGTAGTTGTTTTTTTGCACATTTTTATTTTCAAAAAGTTGTCATAAGCTCCTGCTAACTTCTTTTTCTTCTAAAAATTTGTATGATCAAAAATTATTTTGTAGTAGTTTTTTGTAAAATACGGTAGCTATTAAAAAAAAAAAAAAAAAAAAAAAAAAAAAAAAAAAAAAAAAAAAAAAAAAAAANAAAAAAAAAAAAAAAAAAAAAAAAAAAAAAAAAAAAAAAAAACGTTACATAGCTTTTTAAGGAAATAAAAAATATAATGCTCATAATAATTTTTTTAAAAAAACTACTTCCCATTTAGCTCCACATTTACCATTACAAACAACTTCTACAAACAATTGCAACTGCCCTAAAGGAATTGCAGTCTCAAAATGCAAAAAATATACATATCCAAGTAACATGATTTTTTATATTTCTTAAAATATCATTCAATTTTTAAATTATTCGTATTACTTTATTCTACTAAATTTTTATACCATAATAAATTGATACAAGACGATATATAAATACAAACATAGTACTAAAGAACAACAACAACAACAACAACAAAGTTTTAATCCCACTACTTGGGGTCGGCTACATGAATCCTTTTCTGTATCAAATGATTTCACAATAGTCCTAAAGAACAACATTATTAAAAAGATTGCATACAATAACTATTATCAAATGATTTCACAATAAAGAAATAAACTCTTTGCAAATATAAAATAAAAATTGCATTCAATCCCTCTTCTATAGACTTTTGTAAGTTTTAAATACAATTATTTTGTATAACTCCACAGTATCAAATAACATATCCTACAAATGAAACATACTACTGGATATGGAGGCATAAAATGCATATCTGAAAAAAATTTGAACAATTGTCAAAAATTATTACAAAAATAGCTCTAAGATGGGCCCAAAGCTAATAATGCAGACTGAAACAAAGCTGAAAATGGCTCAGAAAGGCTGGGATCCTCGGCCTTGATATTTATCTGTGCTTTTGTTGATGATGTATTGATGAGACACTCAACAAGAAAGAAGGGAGAATTTTCGCCATCCTTCTGCGCGAAGAAAAAAAATTTGAGATTTGGCGGCTGGCCGCCAGAGGCGATGCATTGAATGGAGTGACCTTGCATGTGTCTGTGAAGCGTATGAGGTATCGTCAAGGCGACCACTCCTTCTGGATTTATTGAGAATTCCTGGAAAGAAGATGAGACACTTAACAACAATGTTGAAAGCACAGCATGGAGAATGAAAAGTGTAACCTTTGTTTACTTGCATGTTTCTAGTTACAAGGAACATATCTTCAACATATGAAAAATAGAGATAGCAAGGTAGAGAGAATGATAAAAGTAAAGCCAGATTCATACAAAGAGACAGTCTGAGGCAGGGGAAGGAAAAAAAAAATGGAAGAGATAAAGATAAAGCATGTTTAAAATTCCCTCTACAAAAGTCTGCAACTGTTAGCATAGTGAGAGTCTCATCATATAACATAGATGAAATTAAATTATCAAATTACAAAATTTCAACCCATTTTAAATATCTCAGTTTTCAATACAAATAAATGTAAAAATAAAAGGATTAATTCTCTTTTAATCTCCTATGAGTTAAATGTTATAAAAGCATATCATCTCCCATGAGCTCGCAGAAACATTGAACCCGATGCCCTACTTGCATTTGCCTCCCATGCATTCTGGCATCTCTAATTTGTGCTCAATTTGCCTAAAGATTCATTTTCTTACTGTGTCAAATTGCCCCCCTTGCATGCCAAATCAACTTTCATTTTGTTTTCTTTGATGTCTCAATTTTTTTTAGCAAGTGGATGAATCTAGTGCTAATTAAGTTTAAGAGTTAGAATATTAATCATATGGTTAAAGTATTTGGATTAAAGGGTAGAGGCGTGCAGAAATATTTAAAGAATAGATCCAATCAAAACTAAATCAATC
The DNA here is from genome assembly GCA_002079205.1 of Phalaenopsis hybrid cultivar. Classification (NCBI taxonomy): domain Eukaryota; kingdom Viridiplantae; phylum Streptophyta; class Magnoliopsida; order Asparagales; family Orchidaceae; genus Phalaenopsis; species Phalaenopsis hybrid cultivar. Next base: position 17,637 of record JXCR01094738.1, read on the forward strand.
AATCTGGCTCAATATTAGTTCATGTCGGTTCAATTCTAGCTTTAAAATGCTCAAACCAAGTCTACCTGTTTTCGGTTCTAATAGACGATTAATCTAAATCAAATCAAAATTAATTTGAAGTGCTTAACATAGCTAATTACAAAATAGCACCAAGAAGTGTGAGAATTTAAAAAGTAGATGAAAGAGGATGCTAGTTTTGTAAATAGCAATATTGTAAGTGCTATATATGTAATTGCCCCTTCTAAAATTTAACAGATGTGAAATAATCGTAGATTACATTTTTCTTTTAATTTCTAAATGGCATTATATTATTTTAAATCAATTCTAGAATGAATGTTATATTTTTGTTTATTTAACTTTGATTTTATAATGCATCATTCTGTCCGTCATATGACCATGACTATTTAATTCTAGAATGCCCATTTTATGTGATTATGTCTATATGTTGATATTTGATAACCAGGTGTCCGGATCCATATTTCTAATTGTTAATTTCAACCATATATGATCTAGGCAAGCGAGAAACTAGACTATATCTGAATCCAAAAATTTAAGCAAATTCAAGTTAGGTAGGCAATCATTCTTAAAGTAAAATTGGCACTCATTTTTGGGTTGACTCTCCCAACAGTTTATGTAATCAGCAGACTGCCATCTAAGCTACACATGAAATCGCACCAATAAGCTACCCTATTAAGGAGCCACCCCCATACTCTCATCTTAAGGTACTTAATTGCTCTTGCTTCCCTTAATGACAACCACTCTCCAGATAAGTTAGCTCCAAGATCAACTCCCTGCATTATCTTAGGATAGCAAACATCTCAAAAGGTATATCGAAACTCTCAAAACTCAAAAAGTTATAATTTCCCATCATGAAATCGTTGATGAGTACAGCTTTTCTTAACTAAATTAGCATACCTCAACACTTACAAATTCACACAATCAGCCTCCGCTCCACTAATTTTAATCTCTATTTTTCATATTTCCCTCCCTCACAGCTACAATGCCCAATGCTAACAGACATCATATCCCCTTCAAAGCCAACTTCTACAACTACTTCAACTACCACTGTCATTTCTGAGTAAACCACAATGGATCCACCAATTCACTCATTACCCTCACTTTCCATACTACGCACATCGCCGCAAGAAATCCAGCATGCGCAGTCCAAAGACCACATGCAAACATACCTCAAACAAGATACTTCAAATTCAAACCCATATTCGATCGCATCCATCACCAGACCATTCAGCTTGATCTTACATGTTACACCCATGTCGTCAAACACAAACACCAGCTATAAGCAATGTTTCAAGAATTCCTTGCCTTGCTACAACCACCTGAAAATTGGTTACCCCACCATCCAAGCAAACCATTCTTGATTGTAGGTGGAAATTCAAGATAAGGCTTAATTTTGATAAAACCTTTACTTGGAATAAGGGTATCTGATGGCATTCCACCATCGTATTAGTAAAGCAGAAGTTAAGAGGTTTTAAAGAAAATGAAGCGTGGAAAAGTAGTAGGACTTGATGGTATTCCAATAGAAGTGTGGAAAAAAAAAAGTTAGCAAATCTAAGAATTTCTTAGCTTGCTAAACTTTTTAATATTATTTTAAAAACTAAAAAGATGCATAATGAGTGGAGAAAGAGTCAATGGTTCCTATTGTTAAGAATGTTCCTATTGTTAAGAATAAAAGAGAAACACGAGTGTGCAAACTATAGAGGAATTAAGTTAATGGATAGGGATCGGCTTAAAGCCCATAACATTTTACATTAGTTATGAATGCTCTTTTTGGACATTTAAGAGGTTTTAAGGGGACCTAATGTCATTCCACCGTTGTATTAGTACAGCAGAAGTTAAGAGGTTTTAAAGAAAATGAAGTGTGTAAAAGTAGTAAGACCCGAGGGTATTCCAATAGAAGTGTGGTAATGTTTAGGAAATCTAGGAATTTCTTAGTTTGCTAAACTTTTTAATATTATTTTAAAAACTAAGAAGATGCATGATGAGTGTAGAAAGAGTCTAAGGATCCTATTGTTAAGAATAAAAGAGATAAACAAGAGTGTGCAAATTATAGAAGAATTAAGTTAATAGGTAGGGATTAAATTTAAGCCCTTCACTTTTTGCATTAGTTATGAATGCTCTTGCTGGACATTTAGAGGAGGATGTAACTTTGTGTATGTTTTTTGTTGATGATATCCTTCTTATGGATAAAACTATAGAGAATTAAAGAATAACTTGAATTATGGACATCAACATTAGAGTCTAAAGACTTTTATTTGAGTAAATCTAAAACTAAATACAAAAAATGTAATTTTAGTAATAGTAGATCTAGTGGCATTACTATGATAATGGGTGATCAAATCCTTAAAAAGAGTGAATATTTTTTATATCTCGAGTTTATTGTTAAAATTTGGATGGTTGAAGTAATGAAATGCATCACGCCTATTATGTGATAGAAAAGTACCGCCTCGACTTAAAAGGAAAACTTTATAAGATGATGGTGAGACATGCAATGCTTTATGGAGCAGATTGTTGGCCCGAAAAAGAAAAGCATAAAATTAAGTTAAATGTTGCTGAGATGAGAATGCTCGAGTGGTGAGTGGTTTTACACTATTAGACAAAATACAATACGAATATCCATGAAATGGTTGGAGTAGCTCTAGCGGTTCATTCTTTAATTCAGAATTTACAAGAAATACACTGACAAAATCTCTATGACATGCTATTGCTCATTTCAAGGAAATAGAATTGTCTCATGGTGTGTTAGAAAATAACAGGTCATTACTAGATCATCAATCGAGGTAAAATATAGAACCCTAATAACAACAACAATCGACACACGAGTTTTTTGCTTAATACAACAACAACAAAGTTTTAATCCCACTACGTGGGGTCGGCTACATGAATTCTTTTTCTCCATTGCGTCCTATTTAGTGCCATATTTTCATTTAGTTCTAGTAAATTAAGATCATGTTTTATACAATAAGCCCAAGTTTTCCTAGGTCTACCTCTGCCTTTCTTAACACAAGTCGAATCTAAAACATCTACTCTTCTAATCGAATCATCAGATGCTCGACGTTTAATGTGACCAAACCATCTAAGATGACTTTCTCTAATTTTGTCCGTCACAGGAGCTACCCAACCTTATCACAGATATATTCATTTCGCATTTTGTCTCTTAAGTGTAAAGCCAATCATCCACCTAATCATTCTCATCTCAGCAACACTTAACTTACTATTATGCTTCTCTTTTAAAGACCAACATTCAGCGCCATAGAGCATT
>JXCR01094741.1:0-10592 GCA_002079205.1 Phalaenopsis hybrid cultivar
CTATTTGCTACACTTATTTGTGGAGATTTTGGGTAGTATTTTGTCAACTAGATCAACCAAACGTAAAGTGGATATGTTTCTCTCGATTAAGACATTATAAGTTTTGTTTGTCCTTTTATTCTTAACCTTAAGCCACCAATCAAATGTTAGGTCAAATATTAAAGTCCCATAATTAGTTAGGATTATTAGGATGCATTAGGTGTAGTGTGTTAATTGCCACTCTTATATTTGGGGTCAACAACACAATGTTATCTATACAACTCTGTGTTGTTGTTTTTTCGGAGAGTGATTGTTGTTTTTCTTGCATGTGCATGATTGTCATGTGCGTTTGAGTCTTTTTTTTTAGATTACATGCTTGCATGTTGCATATGGCTTTGCATGTCTTGTATGAATTTATGTTGAATGCTTTTTAAATTCATTGCATGTGTTTGATGCATTTGTTGTATTCACGCTCCATTCATCTCATTGTGCAACTTATTTCATCTGAGTGAGCTCATGATCTTTTTGCATATAGCTCAAAGTTTGGGAGTCAGTACATTAGTGGCGGGACTTTAGTTAAACCTAGTTATGACCTGTAAGTCTTAATAGAGAAATGAACATCACTTGTTGGCCTGAACAAATAAGTGATGTGAGTTATCATATTACTACCATATCTCATAGGATCATTCTAAACAATGGATTGGACTAATATTTATCACCAATGTGATGAGTGTTAGCTCATTCAGTTGCTCGGGATAAGGCCGATCTTAAGGACCCCGTCAAGATCCTAGGGGAATGCCCTTAGGCTTACACCACAAAACTATCACTTAGGTGTTGGATAAGCAACAAGTTATAAATGATTGCTTAGAACTAGGGTTAGGGTGTTGTTAAGATTTTCATATGCACAACTATAATGTTGGAGTGTTTACAAGACATTGTACTTTGATTGTTACTTTTGTGTATTTATTGGTTGTGGATTTGAGCACTAGTATGTTAGCGTCATTTTTCTTGTAGGGAACCGTGTCCAAATTCAAGAAGCTTAAATAATTGAGCATTAAATTAACACATTCTATGCGATTACTAGTTAGCTCTCCTCCCGCCAACCATGACTCATTTCACATTACATGCGCTAACACTTTCCTTATATGTCGAGCCTTTATTTTTGATCTTTTTCTATGTACTTTTTAGAGCCTAGAAGAGTCAATATTGAAAATATGATACAAGCACGAGTCACCGAGGTGCTTGGGCCATGGGACCGTGTGCACAATAACCTTGAGCAATGTACTCGTACCTCGTATCTTGATTCCAAATTTTATTTGTTGTATAAGCTTAGAATCATGCATGTTATGCAAAGCCTGACAGCTATATTCTTTATCTGAGATTTGTTATCGATCCAGAGGCACCCGATTTATTGATTATTATTTCATTTGGAGTGCTTTATTTTCTTTTGTGTGCTAAATTCTATTAAAAATCATAATGAAAATTTTATCATAACTAAATTGTATTAATTTTAAAAGCCACACCTTTACTTTCTTGCATGGACCTTCGGGCCAATTTTAAAATGGTTGTATTTGCATGACAATTAACCTAGTCATTAATAGAACCTCCATTACTAGTCTCTATATAATATTGCATTCATATTACATGTTCAGAGGGGAGGTATCATTGCTTATCCAATCCAACTAATCAAGAATATTTTTTTACGCTTAGATGGTTGTCTAACAAGATTAAAGATTTAGAGCATTTCTTGACCAAGAAAAAACTATAAGTCCTTTGTGGGACAAGTTAGCTTCGTAGCGGAGTCATTTGTTCCATCCCACGCTATAGGCCTCCTCATCATACACTTGGCAGGTAGTTCTATTTACACCTTTTCAGTCCGAGTAGAGTCAAAGAAGCTTAGATGTCTCTTTCCCATGACTTAGTTTTACTGAATTACTTCAGATGAAGCAACACATGGATTATTGAAGAGTACTTTATTGTCATGCTGGGTCGACTATGTTCACCACTTATTAGACTTAGAGTGTAATAACCTATGATGATTGATCCATAAAGTCCTGACTAGGCTATCTCTAACTATCTAAGATTTTCTTACCTACCATTGATACCTCTTTTGGACCCTTTGTAATCATTGTTGAATCTTTTATAGTCGTTCCATAAACTTTTTTTTTTTGTGTTGAGTAGTAGCTACCTGTTCGGTTATAGTGATTTACCCTCTGCCTAAGAGCCTAATCTTGCTATGACAACAAAAGATTTCCTCTATAGGAATGATGAAATCTTTCATGGTACCTTATCGTCAAGAGTCATTTTAAGAGCAAGCACAACACCTTATATAAAGAGTCTTCCTAGGTATTCCCGAGGATGTAATTGACCACGAAATTACATCAAAGTGGGTGGTCTCATTGAACCCATAATAAAATAAATAAATTTAACTTTGCTCTAATTTCATGTGCAAAAATTCTTGTAAATCCTTTATCGTGTATTTCTCAAGATGAACAAGGCCCGATTCACTTTAGACCGTTATTCTCTGATTTATGTTACGAGGATTGTCATACAGGATGTCTTCATATCCACCATTTTGTGTTTTCTTAGTACTTGCCTATCTTAGTTCTTTTCTTCTATCACTCTATCTTTTTTAAAAATAGAGGCGATTTGAGAAGTGAGATTAAAAAAAAATAAACATAAGGAAAATCAAAGCAAAAGGGGAACAACAATTATAAAATTAAAATAAAGTCAATTTAATGATTAAAATATTTTCTAAACTTTAAAAATTCAATGATCTAAGTAAATTCTAATCAATTCATAACTCACTTAAAATAACTCAAATTAATATGAATTTTTTATAGGAGGGCTAGAATTCCATTCCAATTCTTCATGTGATTTTTTAAAAAAATTTAAAATTAATTTAAGTATCAATTAATTAAACCCATTAAATAATTATCAAATCATACAAAATTCAAAACAAGTAAAAATTAAGATGATTTTGACAATATTTTTTTAATTTTCTCCTTAAAGTTCAATTAAACCCTTTAATTGATCCATAAAGGACAAACACCCTATGGCTCAATCTAAATCCAAAGGCCCCTATGAGACCTTGGGGCCTAATAAATGAGCATTAAAATGAAAGAAAATTATATTAAAATTGAACAAATTAAATTAAGGCATTTGATCATAAGTTATTGGCAAGCCAAAATTAAACTTTAAATAGACAAACTTAAATACTTGTGCCTATATCTCAAGCCTTCATAAACTCCCCACATAGGCCTGGTTGACCTTAATCAAGCTTGGTCAAAGTAAGGTCAAATTTAAAGTCAACTCAAAGTCAACGCAAGTCAAAACCGATTCAAAAAACAAATTATAAGTCAAGTGAAACTAAGAAAACAAATTCAAATTAAATTGAAATCAATCTTATTAAAATTAAATCAAATTCAACCAATGTTAATTAACAATTAATTTCATTAAAATATTAAACTAAATTACTTTAAACCAACTTAAACTAAATCAAACTAATTCAATTCAATAGAATTTAACTTAGAAGAAAAAATAAAACAAAACAAAATCCAAACACCTCATCAATATTCCATACCTCAAGATTTTCCTTGCCATTCATTTATCCTACACACATATTCACAGGGATCAAGGTAGGATTTTACATATGCAAACCACTCAATTCAAATATATTTACATATCTAACACCAAAAATTCAATTTTTACATATATACCATCATATCCATGCATGAAAAGATCTAATTTTTGTTTATGCAACATAAAAGATTTGAGCGATATAAAAGCAAAGAAGGTTTAGGTGGCAAACACTTGAATACATTAAAAATTGATGATAACATAAGAGAATAGTTGCAAGATAACAAATATAAGCATTTTCCTTATTGTGTAAGAATAAAAATCATAAATTTGAAAACAATGTGCAAAGGAATAATTAGCAGAATTACAGGTGTTTTAGCGTCAAAATCAATGGGGCCTCAGCCTGCTGCAAGCGATCTCATAGATGACGCGGAGAAGGCTCTTGGAAGTCTCCTCAGCAGGCAGTCTCAAGAGCTTTGCAACCTGACCGAACGCCATCTGGTGACAAGTGAGAGCATCTCCTCCCGTTATGTCTACTCCAAGCTCCTTGTGGAGCTCTGGTGGGGACAGGGCCCACTGCATTGCCCAGATGGCGAGAGGGCGCATGTAGCAGAGAGATCTGTATTCTTCCTTGTTGTTCCAGGCTTCCGGGGTCTGGAATGAGTACCTGTAATCATGGAGTGGAAATCAGTAAGTACTGGAACAGCTGAGCCAAGGTCAGCTTAGGTGTTGTCTGGCAACAACAGATGAGATTTAAGTTGGTAGGAGTCAGTAAATCCCGTAAATCCGGATTTATTAAGTTTTGAATGGGTTAAATCCGGAAAACTGTGTCACCTCAAATTCAAGCCCACGAAGTTTAGTTCACCAGTTCATGGGATTTAGTAAATTTGAGATTTACAGCCGAAATCTGCAGAATCCAGATTTAACAGCATTCCTGGATTTATTTTGTCTAAAATGACCGTCTGGCGAGGTTTAACTTAAATCCTGTGTAAATGCTGGGTTAAATCCGTTGCCAGTGTTTTGAATGATAGCTTCAAATTATCGGCAATGAAATTATCTAAAGCAGAAGTGTGAAAGAGTGTATTTTCAGAGGGCTACAAGTAAAGAGCGAATTAGCTGATATATTTTGATGGATGTTTCAATAGCATGTGAGAAAGCCACTTAAAGAAGGTTAAATTTGAATGGTGTTAGCACGGAAAGAGAATGCAGAGAGTGCATTTGATTTCTTAAGATTCGCAGTATGGCTAGTTCATAGTCTGAATCATAGGAATTAGTTTGTGATTTTTGCGATTCCTGTCAATATGAAAGGAAAAAAAAATATTAGGTCAGGACTCTGGATGCATGAGTCCAATGGTAGGACGCACGTGTCAAGTGGGCCCCACAAAATATTAGGTCAGGACTCTGGATTATCCTTGACACGTGGCATCCCATCATTTGACTCCGGACGCAATGATCCTTCACTTGACACGTGACGCCCAAACATTGGACTCCGGACGCAAATTGCTCTGGTGTCCGGATGTAATACTTGCTCAAAGGAAAAAAAATATGAAAGGGTGGGGAGCTCAATTTTGGTAAGCAGGTTCCTCACGCGACCTGAACCCTGAAGAAGAAGCGCCCAGGGTTACAACTTTCAAGAGCTTTGGTAAGCTAAGAAACATGTAAGAAATCAATCAAAAAATTTCATCCAACCAATCCCTCATTCCACTTTTATATTTCCCCATTACATAGATGTATTTGGTTCCCCGATGGTGCAAATGCTGTTTATCCAATTTTGACTAAATCAGGCAAAATTTTAATTATTTTAAAATATACTTAAATTTTTGCATTCCCTGAAATTTAACCGAACTAATTTGATAAATTCTACATGTTTCAATGACTAATTCAATATGTTTTATTATATATAGATTATGGAAATATTTAAAATTATAAAAATAAAAAATATTAACTTAATTAAACTAATAAATCCTTAATTAAGTATAATTAACATCCCTAATTCCACAGCACTATAGCAAGCCACTTTACAGGACATGCAACTACTAGATGATTTGAAGGGTAGTGACTTAATTAAGTGAAGTGAATAGCTCAACGAAGCCTAAACCGATCATTGCATTATGAAGTACATTTTCACACAAAAAGTGTTAAATCTGAGATAGAAAAGATGACTAGAGCTTATAAAGGACTACTGTTTTAATAACATTATTGTCCTGGTCGAGCAAATGCAGTTGTCAATGCTTTGAGCCATAAATTCACATGAAGTGCAAGCCGAATTATCACTCAGAAGTTAGAATTGATTAAAGAAATTGATTTATTACAATTGGAAGTCAATAAACCAAGTAATATGAGATATTAACATCAGTGGGTGGTAAAACTAACTCTAATAGACAAAATCAATGCGACTGAGACAGTCAACAATGAATATTCGAAACTTCTGAAACAACTTCAATTAGGAAAGAAATCGAATACAATTGTTGATGAAAATAGTGTTCTCAGAAACAAGTTTCAGGTGTGGGTACCTATTGTTCCTGATTTGAGCCAGAACATCCTACATGAAGCTCAATGTTCAGACCACACAATTCATCCCTATTACAAAAATGTATAAGTGTTTAAAATTGATATTTTGGTGGCCAAATATTAATAAGAATGTTGCAGAATGTGTCAAAATGTCAGACTTGTTAGATTGAAAAACGAAGCAAAGACCCAATGAATTGCTACATCATTACATATACCTGAATGAAAATGAGAAGAAAATGTTATGGGATTTCTTCGATCTAGACATGGTTACGACATCATTTGGGTCATTATTCACAAGTTAACAAAGTCGGGTCATTTATTGTCAATCAGTAAAAAAAATTACTTCAAAAGTTATCAAAATTATAAGTAAAAGAAATTATCAAATCACAAAGAATTTCAAAAGTTATTGATTCTGAAACAGACGAAAGATTTACATCCAAGTTGTGGAAAGACATTCAACAAAGCTTGGGTACAAATTTACATCTTAGCATAACATTTCACTCACAAACATACAAACAATCAAAAGAACAATTCAAGTATTGGAAGATCTGGTGAGACTTTGTATCCGTGATTTTAGAGGCACAGTTGGGAAGATCACACCCCGAGTTCGCCTACAATAAAAACTATCAATCTAGTATTAAAATGACTCCCTATGAAGCACTGTATGACAGAAAGTGCATAACTTTACTAAAGGTTTGGTTGGAGCAGTTGCAGCTTATTAATAAGTTGTTGATTCGCATTTGCCCTAGAAAGCTACTGCACAAAAGCTGTTGCAGATAAACTGACTCATTGTTTATTTATTGTTATTTGAAAACAACTGCAACACAACTATTTATGGAGAAATGACCATTATGCCCCTGTGTGGTAATGTTGTCTGCAACAAAACTGTCATAACAATATAATTGATAATTAAGAAGCAAAAATCCAATTCCGCACAGTACAAAAAATAAGTTATACACCTCAATTAATAGTGAGTATCATGATTTTTACAATAAGAAAAAGACTATTAAAATAACATTTAATAATATGATAATATTAATTTTAAAGTGAAGACTGCGCATGTCAGTAGCTATGTCGTCCTCTAGGGATAGTCTGCACCCCTGATCACTCTCGGTGGGTTGATACTTCTTGTCCATTCGAAGAAGTCACAGTTCATGATTCTCCACAGACACATGTAAAACAGTCTCCCGTAATTATGTGGTTGACGTAACGTCAACAAAAAAAGTCTGAAGTCCATAGTAGCAGAACAATCATTGGAAGGTCCCTGAAATCCTAGAGACTGTCTTCTTGAATGCTTAAAAGGACTATCCATTAATCATAACACAAGTATAAAGTGATAAAAATAATAATAAATTACAATTTTGTGCAAACATGAGGTCTTAAAGAACCACTACATCAATCAATGAATCTGTCACTACAAGAATACAACATATCTTATAAAATATGGGTTCTTGATTATCTTTAACTCACGTAATACCAAGTTTATTTGTGTCACATATGCATACCACCAAAAAAGATCATCCAGAAGTATCTCAAAAATCACTGCAACGAAAAGAAAAGAGACACTTAGTTGCCCTCATCAGGATTTCACATGTGATACCAATCATACAATGACTAACATGTCATTTAGAAAAATCCACAAGATCAAACGTCGCATCATGGACCTCACAAACCCACAAAAAAAGAAATGGAAAAAGAAAAAAAATAATTTAAAATAGCGTGAAAAGTACAAAATCAAAAATATCAATAAGAAACAAAAAATAAAATATTCATAATACAAGGAACAAAAAATAAAAATAAACTGTATAAAATAAATAAGGATTATCCAATCAACATCCAACAATGAGGTTTGTAATCCACTCTCTCAATTCATCCATTTCTGCAGTACCTTCTCCATCCTTGGTGTAACCTTCTTATGATTCAACTTTTGGCTGTAGTATAGATTGTGCTATGTGATATTCAAATGCATTTGTCAGGACTTGCAAAATGATCATTGTCAGCCATACTGAAGTCTACATCAGTTCAAAAATGATGTCATCAAATGTATTTATGCAGAGCCATTGTACCTATTACAATTGCACTTACTTCAAAAATGGATACGTCGACATATCACGCAGTATGACTTTTTTTCTTCTAAACTCCAAATGTTTTTTCAATTACGCCACGTAAGGAGTGACTTTTATTAAATATTTCATTCTTGCCCCGACAACACCGTTGGATCTTTCAAAATTGGGAATGTGATATTTTGTATACAGAAATTGTTTTAGATACCCCCTTTGTAAGGGAAATCTAGCATCCACGAAATAAAATTATTTCCCAAATACAAAAATTAGTAATGAATTTAAAAACAAAGAATATGATTATTAATAAACAAACCTGGAGGTGGGTGAGGGAACCTATGGTTTCGATTTTTTGTCGCAAAAATAAAAATATGATTGTCATGTGCACTGTCTTCCCAACCAATCATCACAAAAGTAAAATACATGTTGGAGTCATATACGACCATCACAATTTGTGTGGGTGATCCACATCGTCCAATGTATGCTACCTTTTCATTATTGGATACACGTGCATCCACATAGGTTCCGTCAATCGCTCGAATACAGTTTTAACAAATTAAATAAAATTATGATAACCGCGCTACTCATGTTGATTTTTGAATATAATGAGTTAAAAAATTTACTTTAAAAAATGACATATACCCAAGAGTCATTTACAATATTTGTTGGAGTCTTTTCGAATGTTGGATCCACTGGCTTAATAATCTGTGCCGAAAAACTATCAAGAGCTTTCAACCCCACAAAGAAATATCTTTTGATTGTCTCTGATGAATGCTCAAATCGCTCCACCGCTCAACTCATCAATTTATTGTGTGATAAAATGTAGAGAGTTATTACTAACACATCTCTTGTTGTCATTCTTAAGGAGCCTTAAAGTCCATGATGGTTATGTAGTTCATTAAGAGATCCATAAATATAGGTTGTCATATGGAACATGTTGTTGAATCTTGTGGGGTGTCCTTGTAGTAGCTCCATAACCCATTTATCACCAGTATATGTGGACGTCTTGCAGGGAGTTCGACCGACGTATGAGTGGTAGTATTTCGTACAACTTATATATTGTTGTCGCAATTTTTCTTTTGCGCCTCTGTCTTTATGAATCCTTGCTAAACAAGTGCTCGGTATAGGTAATATATGTGTATCAAACAATGTTAAAAAAACATTTAAAATCGAAAGACAAAGTGTGCAGTGAGAAGACATAAATACAGAATAACATATAAATTATTCGTACGAGAAAGAAAAAATCATCCAAATCAGATATCCGATGAAACAATGAGAAAAAAACCAAAACGATACAACAATAAATAAAAAAAATCAAGTGTCCTTGTTATTAAAAAAATGAAATAGTTGACCCTACGGTCGAGAGGCATCTTCATGAAGATTTGTCTATGGGTCAAGTCCTCCAGTAACTTCAAGGATTTCAGATATAACGACATATCCCCATAAACTTCGAGAGTTACCTCCAGAACTCATAGAAAGTCGTCTACAGAGGTGTCATGTGAAGTCCCAGCCTCACTCGTGCACACATCCACCAGTTTTGTTATTTGACTTCTAATGAAAGCCGCTCCTTTTTTTCTTTTTCTCCACTCTAGGACGCTTTGACTTGCAGGTGGACTATAGTTCATTTTAGCCTGAGTTTGGGCATTCATCGAAGCCAGTTACCTGCTAGGCCTCTAAGTCCTCTTGTATACTTGCAATCGTAAGCTCACGTGGGGTCAAGGCATGAGTGTCTGTTGCCACAACCCCACCGAACATACGGTCCAAATTCTCTTCCAGATCAGTCCGCTGAATTTGAATTTCTGATGGCTAGCACTACTTGCAATATACGAGCAAGTTGAATAATTCAAACAGTTCAGTTAGAGACAGTAATTAAAATAAAATCTTTCATGTAATGAAAATAAATTAATGAAAATTATTACGTCCAATTTCTTAGCCCACAATTCCTTCAAAGCATCAATAGTCTGTTTGATTAGATCCCAACACAGGCCAGTGGATCCCCATTTTAATTCCTTCCATAATTTTCAGTCCTTTAATTGGTCACATTTTTTCTTAAGTTTGATCTCTTCCTGTCATTTCCTTAAACTTCTTCATAATATTTTGTCACCCTTCCTTGTTAAAATAGGTGGTGGGCCAATTTCACAGCTCAAACTCCTTAAGACAGAGGATGCTGAATATGAGTTTGGCTTTCCTATCCCATATGGCTATGAACCGACTTCTTGAGTCTTAACCATTGTGTTACTAGCACAAAAAAACCAAATATTAATATTTGACAACAACCACAACATAATAATTAGCCGCCACAGCACAACCACACAACCACCACAGCTCAGCCAACCACCACAACACAACCACATGTAGAAATCTCAAAGTTAGCAAAATATGCTCTGAATTCACACTAACAAAAACATTGCACCTTACTTTGAATCCACAACAACCCCAACAATGCACCACCAAAACCAACAG